>JAMZDL010000252.1:0-28159 GCA_027579765.1 Candolleomyces efflorescens
ATAGAGGATGGATGGAAAGGAAGGAGGTGGCGTTGAAGAAAGGGAGTGGGCGGTGCGGTGAGCTGGCACGGCATTGCCTGCTGTAAAGGCTCGGCTAGGCGTGCCCTCGCCCAGAGCCAAGGAAAAGACGGGGCATCCGAACATGAACATAAGAGCACTTACGGGGAGTCCTGTATCACAAACGAGTTGTCCATCGTAGCCATTTCCAGGTTGCCAGCAAACGAGGGCGAGCGGCGGGACGATGGGCGCGTTGGTCGTTGGGTGTGGTTGTGGTGTTAGTCGTCGACGAGCGGTGGAACGACGACGACGACGATGATGATGAAAGGAGATCCGACAACGAGGGTAAGAGCAACGAGCGACGAACGACGAGGAGCGGTTGAAGAACGAACAAGAGAAAAGACGTAAGAAACAAGGCTCGAAATGAAAATTCTCACTGATGCCAACAAACCAAACACTTACAGCTATTTTCGGGCTGCTAGACCGCTCTCGTCGATGCCCGCCGTTGTCGAGGTACGTTGACCATACCCGCTGCATCGTGTCCCCTTCCACCTTTGAAACCCCACGTAGAACCACAAGAGAGAGAGAGTGAGAGAGAGAGATACCGGAGCGACTATTGGTACAATGATGATTACAACAAAAGATAGATAGAGTGAGAAGGAAAGAAGACAAAGAGGGCGCCGTGGCAACCACCGCCGACAGACGCACGACATATCTTGCTCCACGTGGATAACATTTCCGGGGTACCTGGCCCCTATGTCTGCAGTTCGGTCTCACTCCCCGTCCCCAACCGTTCCTTGGCGCTTGACGTTGACAGTCGACTCGCACAGATAACGAGATAGGCAGTTGACTTGTGTGTACCGTCCCAGCGGGTAAGAGGGGCGAACGATGGGGCGAACGTGCACACGGCCACCGACGATTGACCATTGCGTCCGAATAGTTCCCGAACGTATCTCCGCGCTGCTTCCCACCAATCAACTCGACTCCGTCCTCCTCAACGACGGAAACGATGGCTGAAAAGGGGGACGATTTGGGGAGGAGGAGCCAGACGATTCATAGATGATTTTCCCCCGTTCTCCGAAATCCTGCTCGAGTTCGTGCATTCGATCGACTGCTCGTAAAAGGAACGAACATTTCGGAACGGGACTTTCCTTGTTTTCCACCGGAACACGAGCGAGAACCACTGTGAAGAGCTCTCGCTCTCACTCTTTGGAACCCCTCTGTCCAACCTGCGTCAGCTCAAGACGCTTTGCTTGTCGATAGACCGTTTTGCGAATCCAACCTCCGTCCCCGCCAATTCACCGAGACGACGGCTGGAAAGGGGACGATTTGGGGAAGAGGGACGGCTGTATGAACGAGATAGTTCATTCAAGTGGGTGCGACGTGCCCACCGTCCGGCAGGATTGACCTCCGTTGACTTAGATCCTGCGCGAGTGCGTCGGTTGTTGAAGGAACGAATATTTCGGAACGGATTGGCTTTTTTTCCACCAAAGCACGAGCGAAAACGGTCATCGGCACTGCGAAAACGCTCATTCTCACTCTTTCGAATCATCCCTGTGTCCAACCTGTTTCAGCTCAAGACGCTTTGCTTGTCGATAGACCCCTCTCGCTTCGTTTTGCGAACCTACCCTCCGTCCCCGCCAATTCACCGAGACGGCGGCTGAAAAGGGGGACGATTTGGGGAAGAGGGACGACTGTACGAGCGAGATAATTCGAGTGGGTGTGACGTGCCCACCGTCTGTCAGGATTAAGCTCCGTTGACCTAGATCCTGCTCGAGTGCGTCGGTTCCGTCGAGCGCTTGTTGAAGGAACGGATATTTCGGAACGGGTTTGCTTGTTCTTCACCGAAACACGAGCGAAAAGGGTCATCGGAGCGGGACTTGCTTGTTCTTCACCGGAACACAAGAACGCTGACAGACGCTGCGAAGCTCGCTGGTCTAACTCTTTCGAGTCCCTGTTGTCCAACCTGCGAGCTCAAGACGCTTTGCTGGTCGACAGACCTCTCGCTCCGTTTTTTGAATCCAACCTGCATCTCCGCCAATTCACCGAACGAGAAGCACTGATACCTGTTGAAGACTATCACACGAGAACATTGGAGCGGTCGTATGATTGGAGTCGAAGTAAGTAAATAGATGACAGTTGTTCTCTGGTAACGAGGTCGAATTTGACGTCCTCTCGCTATTTGTACGAAGCAAGACGGGGCGTGCGAACAGAGAATGAGCACGCTCCGATACTGCATTTTCGATTGAAACTGCATCGACTATGGTGGGCTGACAACGATAACGGAAGAACGGGACGACAGCGTACGAGTGGACGACAAGATATGAGGCCCAATTAAGTCGATGAGCGACAACGTCTCCGTGGACCGAATGTGCGCCCTATTCATCTTCGTTCATTCCAGCGCTCGTGAAAGGAATGAATGAATATTTTACACGCTGTCTAGAGACGAACATTTTCGACGGAACCTGGGGTGACGATGGATGAAAAAAGGGGACGATTTGGGAGAGAGAGAAGACAGATAGTTAAAGTCGGTGAGCGACCGTGCCGCATGCTGATGATTATCGTCCGTTCACCGAAATCCTGCTCGATCTTGTGCATTCTATCGACCGCTCGTTGAGGGAACGAATAGTTCGGAACGGGACTTGCCTGTCCACCGGAACACGCGCAAGGAGTGCTCGCTCCTTCCCGGCCTTTCCGAGCTCTGTGTCCAGCTTGTGTTAGCTCAAGACACTCTTCTCGTCGATAGACTCTCTCGCTTCTTTTTGCGAATCCAACCTAACTATATAATAATTGGCCTGGGATCCCGGGTCCTCAAAAAAAGGTCAGTTCGGCCCAAAAATGCGAGCTGTATACAGACCAGATTTCAGCCTGTATAACAAACTCAAACCTCGGGTCTCAAACCGAAAGCGTGATGAAGTGATATCCAGCCAGATTTTCACTCCATATAACGAGTTCGAATATTTTTCCGACACAAGGTGAGTGCGAGCCAAAAATGCAAGTTGTACAGACCTGATTTCAGCCAGTATAAGATCCACGGGTCTCCATCCGAAAATGGAAATAGGTGATATCCAGCCAGATTTCGGGCTCATATATCAAACTCTCACTTTCCTTTGAGCACACTGACTCGAACTTCCATAACCAGACTGTTATTTCCTCAGAAATTGACTGGAGATATCACCAAAGTCAACTTGTGATATCCAGTCCCAGATTGAGCACATATAAGCTCTCTCGCTCGCATGGCAGCATAATCTGACGTTCAACTTATGCGGACTCAAATCTGGGCCAGATAACAACCACCCATGATATATTGCCAGAAACTCCAGCTCGATAATGTCACCAACCCTGCAAAGTCGATATTCAGCTCAATTTTGAGTATGTATAACAGATATATTCAGCGAAAGTGTGCAAAGTCATATCTTGCGCCATTCCGAGACTGTATAACATGAACATTACTAAGCGGAAGTGGAAAGTGATATCCAGTGCTGTTTTAACTCTGGATAACATCAACCATCCACCGAGATATAAAATCTGAGTTTTGCGCTTCATAACTGGAAATGTTCCGTAGATTATCCATTCCACTTTTGAGTCTGTATATCAAAAGAAAACCCAACTGTCTCTGGCAGGTTTGGTTCGGAAGTAATTTCATGGATGGGCTCGGTTGAGGCAGGCGCGACCGTTTTGGGGTGGTTGATGAAGCCATCAAATTATTTCCGACAGGTTTCGTCAGAAATAATTTGATCGCTGTGCCCGAATGTGGCAGGTGCGACGGATTAGGGCTGGTTGACAATGCCATCAAATTATTTCCTGCAGGTTCTCTCAGAAATAATTTGATCGCGCTCTCGTTAGAGTTGCTGATCAAAGTATATAAGCATGCCATCAAATTATTTCCTACAGCTTTCGTCGGAAATAATTTGATCTCTGGCGCGCGCCATATTCAATGTACGGTACATAATAACTTGTAGACAGTTCACTCTCAGTTACCAATTAATATGAGCCCTTGGTCATGAAAGGTGAGCCTGGTATGCAAGTACATTTGGAATTCAGAGCCACCGCCCCAGTGGCCACCTTGGAGCGCTCACCTAGTAGGAAGTAAAGCCTGACGTCTCCACTAGTCAGGCCATGGGTGGTACTTCTCAAAGGCATTCATTAAACCGTTTCAAAAGAGACCACAGAGTGCGAGAACAAAGACTTGGGCCCCGAGGAATCTCACCCGAGGCTCGACACCACCATGGTGACTTTCCCTTCGATCGCGGCGCAAGTGGAATCAAAAAAAAGAATTAAATTCAAGCTTTCTGACGACCTCACTCACGCCTCAATACGCGCCGAACTCGTCGACTGCTCGAGGCCTGAAGACCGCCCACATAGTGGCCATAAAGGGAAGAAGTCTTCCCCATTCAAGGCATGAGTGGAACCATCTGAAAGCATTAATCCAAAGCTTTCCGACGAGCCCACACAGAGCGTGAACGGGGGCTTGGTGGTCGATAAATCTCATTCGAGCCTCGAGGCCAGTATGGGTCCAGCGTAACGAGTTTCGCTCCCATCGGGGCGTGAGTGGGCTCATTAAAAAGGGATAAATCCAAGCTTCACCACGGGCCCACGATCGTCACTGTCCGTGCAGAACTCGTAGAACGCCGGGGGTAGGAGAATCACCCCCAAGCGCCGACCCCAAGAAGCATAGAACGGTGGGTTCTTCACCCTTCAAGCTGTGAGTGGGACCGTTGAGAAGCATTAATTCAATGCTTTCTAACGAGCCCTCTCAGAGCTTGAAAGGTGCTCTAGCGCCCGAGATATCGCAATAGAGAGTCGAGAGCCACTAATGGCCCAATATGATCAGTTTTGCTTCAATGGAGGCGTGAGTGGGCTCGTTGAAAAGGGATGAATCCAAGCTCTCTGACGAGCCTACAACCGTTATGGTCCGAGCAGAACTCGTCGAACGCCGGAGGTAGGGAGGATCACCCCCAAGCGCCGGCCACACGAGGTACAAAACGGTGAGTTCTTAACCGTTCAGCCCATGAGTCATATCGTTCGGAAGCCTTAATTCAATGCTTTCTAACGATCCCACACACAGCGTGAACCGTGCCCCAGTGCCCGAGATATTGCTATAGAGTGTCGAGGGCCAATAATGGCCTAACGTGATGAGTTTTGCTTCAATGGAGGCGTGAGTGGGCTCGTTGAGAAGGGATAAAATCAGGCTCTCTGACGAGCCCACAACCGTCACGGTCCGAGCAGAACTCGTCGAACGCCGGAGGGAGGGAGGGTCACCCCCAAGCGCCAGCCACACGAGGTATAAGACGGTGAGTTCTTCACCGTTCAGGCCACATGTTATATCGTTCGAAAGCCTTAGTTCAATGCTTTCCAACGAGCTCACTCAAAGGGTGAACCGCCCTCTAGCGCCCGAGATATCGCAATAGAGGGTCGAGAGCCACTAATGGCCCAATATGATCGGTTTTGCTTCAATGGAGGCGTGAGTGGGCTCGTTGAAAAGGGATGAATTCAAGCTCTCTGACGAGCCTACAACCGTCATGGTCCGAGCAGAACTCGTCGAACGCCGGAGGTAGGGAGGATCACCCCCAAGCGCCGGCCACACGAGGTACAAAACGGTGAGTTCTTAACCGTTCAGCCCATGAGTCATATCGTTCGGAAGCCTTAATTCAATGCTTTCTAACGATCCCACACACAGCGTGAACCGTGCCCCAGCGCCCGAGATATCGCTGTAGAGTGTCGAGGGCCAATAATGGCCTAACGTGATGAGTTTTGCTTCAATGGAGGCGTGAGTGGGCTCGTTGAAAAGGGATGAATTCAAGCTCTCTGACGAGCCTACAACCGTTATGGTCCGAGCAGAACTCGTCGAACGCCGGAGGGAGGGAGGATCACCCCCAAGCGCCGGCCCCAACGAGGTATAACACGGTGAGTTCTTCACCGTTCAGGCCATGAGCTATATCGTTCTAAAGCATTAATTCAATGCTTTCTAACCAGCCCACTCAAGGGGTGAACCGCCTTCTAGCGCCCGAGATATTGCCATACAGGGTCGAGGGCCACTAATGGCCCAACATGACGACTTTTGCTCGTATCCGGGCGTATGTAGGCTCATCGAAAAGCCTTGAATCTGAGCTTCCCATCAAGCCCACTCACCTCTGAACCCGTCCAGAACTGGTGGAATGCCAGAGGTAGACCCGGGCGCCTACTCCACAGATGTTAAAACGGTGGGTTCTTCACCGTTCACGCCGTATGTAGAATCGTTCAAAAGGGTTCGATGAACTCTTCTTAATGATTTCACACAGAGCAGGGACAGTGCCTTCGCCCCCGAGATATACCATTTGATCCTTGAGGATTTCAATTTCACGAGCTTCTCCCAGATCTGGGCGTATGTGGGCTCTTTAAAAAACAATAAACCCAAGCTTTCTGATCAGCCCACGTTCTCTTCAATCTGTGCAAAACTCGCGGAGATCCAGAGGTCGAAAGACCGCCGCCAATCGCCCACGCATGCGGTATAAAACGGTCAGTTCTTCACCTTCGACTATCGACGATGATGTCATCAATTATTTCCGACAGGACTGGTCGGAAATAATTCGATGGTACACGCCCCGATAAGTAGTGTACTATCTCCGTTGGATTATATTTGCTCGTGGTCGTTAACCTGCTAAGTGTCCATCCCCAACGTGGTATCTCTCACCAAGCACGCTCGCTCCGAGCGGCGACTGCGAGTGAGGGATCTCACGATCCCTCGGCCGATGGGGTTAGGGGAGGTGCAGGTGTCTCTTCACCCGGTATCCCGGGCTTAACATATTTCCTCGACCTCGTCCGGAACCAGTCCCCGGTCCGAGCTAGATAAGTCTGTAGCCCAGACTGGCTTATCCTTTCACACCACAACCCACCTTGCGTCCCCGCTATTTGTCGACATGCCCCCTCAAGCCACCGACGACGATGGAGGGTCTGACCAGGTGCGTCCCTACCACCGACTCATCAATGAACGATAATTCCTTACTGATGTCATCTCTCAGAGGCCCGCGTCACCCACCTCCCCCCCTACCACCTCACACAAGAGAGGTCGATCCCCCACCCCGTACTACCCGAGGAAAACTCCTCGCCTCAGTCATGCCAGCACACCTCTTTCAGCTTCTTCACCACCAAGTCCTACTGTTGTCACCTCCACGGCATCGTATGAAGCTCAGTTCCCGTCCTCACAGAGCGAGACGATTATCCCCGACTCGGAGGAAGGATACTCTGAGCTCGAGGAGGATGCATGTCTCGCGTATCTCACCGACGAAGCCAGCGAGCAAGCCTCTAGCGAGCCCGACGCCTACAGCGAGCCCGAATCCGACACCAGCTACAAGAAGTATTTCATCGTCGACCCGTCCACTGGCTACACCCTCCCACTGTGGCATCATGAATGTGAGCATGCATACACTCCCACATCCCTCTTGTTACTAACGAAAGATAGATGAACCCGCTCAGCAGGATGCAGAGGATGAATCGGCCAGCGCGGGAGGATCCGGAGTCCCAGTGGCCACCTCAGTTCAAGCTCCTGACGTCCGTGACCTTTCTCCGGAAGTGTAGACCCTGTACAATTACACCGTAGTATCTCTTCAATAAATCACTGTGAGATGTGAAAACATTCAGACCTACACTGTGTCCATATAACAGGTGTCGTGTTGTCTCCTTTCCGAGCTTCAACACGCCACCCGATATACGGAGCGATTTCGAGTCTGGATAAGACTAATATCCAGGGTGAAATTGTGACTATATAACTCGAGAGCTGCAACACGGTATTCAGGTACAATTTTGGTTCATTCAACTCTGTTAAATATCGTCCACCAAACGATAGTTCCCACCAGCGTGGCACGTACTACAAGCTGCCCAAACTATCTTACGGCCATTGCCAGCGGAGCTCCACTCGGAGTTTAAACCAACTCGGAAAAAACGAAACGCACCACACCTCGTTTGTTCTCCCTTTTATATCTTTGTACCTCTTCGCTACTGATAACGCAAGGTTCGATACCAATGGTACGTGTTCAGACTTCGCAAATATATTCAGTCCACTTACCTATCCAGAAGAAACCGCAGCGCCCTGCGTCCAGTGGTCGCTCAACGGAGTCGTCTCCAGTGCCCGGACAAGATCAGGTAAATGTCCAAACACCTATCTTGACAGCGTCACTCACAATACATTTCAAGCAGTCTCCTAGCGCTGTTCCGACAACCCCCAAGTCGTTCACATTCACCCGCCCTCCTCCCGACGCTCCCCTTGACGCCATTCGAGCCCCCATCCAGCCCATTCGACTTTCCGAGAAGCAACGGCGCCCTCCCCCCACACCTTACGTCAAACGCACTCATCGCGGCAACAAGGAATGTGAGGAGTCTCCGACTCCCGCCTCGAGCAGCGTCAAACACAATCCATTCGCTGTTCTTGAAGGCGCATGGGAGAGGAGACGTCGTCCTCCCCCTGCTCCTACTCCCGCCTCGAGCAGCAACCATCGTGAGTGGCCTCGTCCTTTGAAGGCAGAGGCGACTCTCTGTCCCACCCTCTGCCCAACGTGCTTGCAGCCGATGCCGACTCGGCCCTCATCGGCCACCACATCGTCCCAAGGTAATGTTTACTCTTCTCGTGGAACTGGAGCTTCACACTCACACGTTCTACTAGCACCCAGCATCGACCCTATGGGACCGTTGACCAAGTAGTTTACATACTCAATATATATAGTATTATCTATACAAATCCGTACTCGAAGCAATCAAACGTGTCGACGAAAAGATCTCGTCCCCCCTGCCAGCACACAACATTGAGAGGAGAATTGGGGGAAGGGGGCATTTTTTTCCACGAGTAGTGGGGGCTCCCAGACCCTGAAAAGTGGCCAGGTACCTCGGCCGAACGATATGCACCATAATTGAAATTCCAGTCCATACTGCCGACTGTAGCCGCTCGGGTAGATCGTTCAGCACGACTTCGTCTATTTCTATGCTATTCCTCTTCCTCCTAGCTCTGCTAAAGATAAAGAGGAAGTAATAATAGTATTAATTCACCTCCTCACTCAGTGCCTTCTGAATTCTCGAAGGAAATATGGAAAAGTTGAAATTGGACGCAGTCGATCGTGCTCCGTCAGCCTGCGCCAAGCGTACCCAAACCACCGCCGGATCATGCCTGCACCAACCACTCATTCCGAACGCCCCTTTCTACCACAAGGCGGCAGAATGCAACACCCTCTCGCTCCCATACGAGTCAGGTGTGATGACGTGGTCGCCGGTCCATCGGACAGAAACCTCGCCTGACCCTTGTCTTCTCTCGCCTGACCCTTGTCTTCTTCTATTCACGACGCCAGCCTCGACCAATGGACGATCTTGACCACCCGCCTAACAACGAACAAGACGATGAGGGTAGACCAGTGAGTATCAGTTGCGCTGGTAGCCCCCACATCGCACGAATTGACAGCATTCCTCACCAGAATCCCAGCCAAGGAGATCTCGCAGAGACGGTGAGCGAGCGCTAAACCATACGATCCTGTCAAGTATTCATCTCTTTCAAGTACGAATCCGACGGCGAGATGGATTTGTCTCAAGTAGCTCGTGCCAGAGCCATATTAAACGCAGCCAAGAAGGGTAGAAAGGTCCGTGTCTTTGCCCATGCTATCAAATCTGAGCTTACCCGACAACGTAGGCGATTGCGAAAGAGCTTACGAGGGAAGAAAGGCAGGAAATTCAAAGAGAACGGGCTCAGCGCTTAGTATGTCTATACCTCCTCTACTGCAAGTGTTTCACGCTCAACATCGCCCACCAGACTGCTGTCACCCGCCCAGTCGACGTTCAGGACCGGGAGTTTTTCCTCGGATACGCACTCATTGATGTCGTCAACCACCACGACGGAGGAAAAGGGCCTACACTCCTCCCCTCCCCTTATCGACGCCCCTTCTCGAACAAGCAGCTTAAAATTCTACGAGCGAGTGCCGGTCAAGATGGAAGCGGACTACGTACCACCGACCACGAACACGCCCTTGTGGTAGCCGCGCCGTCCCATTTCATAGACGAAACCCAGCTATCTCAAACACCATACGGTCCACACCGCCGCGTCCACTGGCTTCTCGGTGCCCTGGATGAAACCATGGTTCTACTCGCCGGCGCTCACAGACAGAAAACGTCGCAGGACCTTACCAATGAACACCAGAAGGAGATTCTGAAGATTGGTGCACAGGCAGACCGTGCTAAATCGAAAGGATTCGCGAAGAAGGCCGAGGAGCTGGAGAAGATGGTAGAGAAGATGAGGAAGGCAATGGAGCCAAAGGTGGTGTGGTTGGCGATGATATACGACCGCGGTGCGTAACACCATACTCCTCTAAACCCTCACGCGCCGATCTCCTCCCTTTAGATGGTATCCTCGAAACTCGTCGACAATCTGGTCCTGCCCTCCTAAAGCTCATAACCAACAACCGTGTTGCACCTCAGCCGGAAACCGAAGACCACGAACTCGCGAGAGTCTTTCGTCTCGCTCACGAAGGTGGTGCTTCCACCACCTCGCAGATCCTCAACTACATCTCAACGCTGAACTCGCCACGTTACGACGCCTACCGACGACTCGCCCAACGTGGGGGAGAATTTCTCAGCTTTGTCATCGCCACTCGGATATCCAGCCATTTCGACAACTTCTTCACGGACAGCAGCAAGATCGTCACCGTCCAGACTGAGCTTTGGGGCCTCATCGGCCCCACTCTCAAGTTCATGTGGAATCAGCTCCTCTATATCTGCTGCGACCTCCCAGCCCTCGAACTCGACGATCCTATCACCGAAGCTGTGAGCCAGCAGCTTGTATCCCTCATCCAGCAAAGCACGTCGGGACCGTTTGTCTCTCGCCCGGTCCTCGACACCCTTGTCAGCCTCGCGGATGCGTCGTTCAACGAACACTTCAGTGCCGAGTTCATTCGCATCGGCATCAAGAATGAACATTACTACACGTCTTACTGCGACTACGCTCAAGAAATACTCTCCAAGTTTGGAGAAGCTATCCGGGAATCTCAACTTCGCGAACCAGGCAGGTGGACGCCGCAGGACATTGACGTGGCACTGTCAGCACCATCCAAAGTTCAAGTGATACTCCTAAAGCCTGAAGCCCTCAACATTCCCGGTACCCCCAATCTCGACAATCCCACCCCGCTATTCAGTCCTTTCAGTGCAGCGATGATCGTTGACGACTGGTCCAGCTGTACCAACTCGGTATTCATGGTACGCTGTCTCGTTGCTCGCACACAGCAATACGCTCACGACGTTGCAGGTCAGCAGTTGGTTTATGCCAGGACTCACTCATATCCACACCATCCTTACCACCGGTAGCGTCGACAAGTGTCCCATCAGGACCTTACCTGGCGTCATACGTCTGTTCCTCGAGTACTATCTCGGATTCGAAGTCCACGACGAGTGGAATACGAGTGCACCGGCGGACATTCTCGAGCACATCTTTGATGATGGAGAGGAGGACGTGGACGTAGAGATGGGAAAGGATATCGTTGAGACTGTATTCTGTGTCCTCCTCCAACTGATATGGCGTTATCGCGAGCCCATCCTACGCCCATCCCAACGACTATTCCCCCCTATGCCTCGTGGTAGGGTTCTCCCCAGTCGATCCCCCGACGACGTATCTCTGGTACAGCACATCACGACGACTGCGCCCGATATCCTCAAAGATTGGCTGAAGAACCTCGCTCAACGTACCTCAACTCGGGAGAAGAACGTCACGCCGCGCCTGGACCCGAACATCCCGGACGATATTCGACTCGCGATCAATACATATCAGCAGAACGCGGGCGACACTCGTATCCTGGACATTTACCAGACTTTGGAATGCTCAGTTATCAACTTTCTCGTGAGCCCGACGGGTCCCACCAACAACAAGACGTGGTATCAGCAATATATGCGCGCTGTCACCGACGAGGCCTTGTTTTATCACAACGAATACATCCCAACCACTACTGTTGTCACTCCCGTCGCATGGCTCTATTCCGAGCTCGTCACAGTCGTCACGTCCTTCCCTTCCCTCGAAAATGCCCGGTTCTGGTTGCCTGGAATGCCTGACGCTGAAAACGCACCTAAGGTTATCGAAGACGGTCGCTACGTCGATCTTATTGTACGAAATGATCGTACGGAGAAGGTGAAGCACCTCAACTCGGCCATTCTTTCGTTTGTCAAGCGTATTTCGCGCCCCAACTGCCTTGGAGTCGCAACCGCACCATCCGAGTTTCCATCTGACACCGAATCAGTCTCATCGATCGACTACCGCGTCCATTGTGGACTACGTGGTGCGCTGGACGCTCTCCACCGCCAGGGACAGGTCCTTGCCCACCACCTGGCGGTTCTCGACAACAGTCGACAACCGGTGAGACGACCTGTCCTTGAAGATGAATGGGAAGGACCCACCGAGGACGATGAGGACTCTACGCCCGCCCCATTTCATTCCGCGCTATGCACCTGGGACGACCTTGTCGTGCGCTATCAGGACGACCAAGGCAACATCGAACGAGATGGGTTAGGGAATGACAAGGTCAACGAAGACGCATTGGACCCGGATTTTGGTCGTATTCCTGTTGGTAGTTTGGCAGAAAGTGATGACGAAACCGATGAAGGGGATGAAGAAGAAGGTGAGGAACAGGATGAACGTAGCAGCAAGCGCCAACGTATCGACTGAAGCACGAGATACCGTAGATGACTTGTACCCCTATTAAGTACATACGGATATACTAAAACCCGTGTCGATCACCAGTCACATGGAAAAAACTGTAATTGCATTGTCGTATGAAATGAATCGTCGCATCTATATTTCAAGGTTTCCTTCTACCCATCGAGTTGCCTCCAACCACCACCACCTTCTGCGAACACCCTCTGCAAACAAAATGCCCTTCACCTGCAAGAAATGCTCTCGAACTTTCGACAGAAGCACCTCTGGGCTTGCTCACCAACTGGCGTGCCAAGCTTCACCGCGACGAGTGAGTGTATTGCTCCTGCTCCTTTAACCTGGACGACTCACTCTCCCTAGCACCTCGACGCTGGTCGAAAAGGTCGTGATGGACCATACCCCACGGCTGAGACAAGCGCGCCAACCGCACGGCGGTTTCCTGAAAAGCCCATCGTACGCCCCTCCCTGTTCAGTAAACGCCATATAAATACCGACCTTCCCTCCTTACGACCACAGACTACGATTGTTCAGACTCATAAGGAAAAACGACAAGAAAACGCCACCACGCGAGAACCACCTGATAAACGACCATCGTTACCCACCCGATTGTCGTCGTCGACCCTCGCCAGTGCGTTGTCTCAAAAGCAAGAGACTTCTAAAGTTCGTAGAGTTTTAAACCACCACGTTCCAACTAATGATATCTCTTATCTAGAAAACCAAGGAAGCGGCCCCAAAGCCAATTTCCCCCACGAAGAAAATCAGTCAACGCCTCTTTCGTGCGCTCTCTACCCCCACCAAACGCTCTGGGCTGTCACATCACCCTTCCAAAAGTCCCACACAGCTGGCAAGAGATCGATTGCAACGAAAGCTGAAACACCAGGCCAAGGAACAGAGTACCACTTCCCGACAGGCACGTTAACTTGTTTCCAACACCACAGCTCGACTAATCACCTCAGACGCAGGTTCCCAACTCCGCCAGCAGTGCTCAAAACGTCCAACCCCCCGGGATCATAAAGGTTCGCGAGCATTGCGTGGCCAGCAGCCTTCGTTGACTTAGGACGATCTAGGTTCCCACTTCACCTGAAAGCGTCAGAACGCCAAGCTCCGCTCCGAGTAGAGGCTCTTTTGATAGCATGTATACGGTGCGCAGTATTCGTAGACACTCTAGCCTGATATCTCAACCGGATACAGGATCGGAGTATCAGAAGTCAAGTTCGTCTTCCGTCTGACGATGGGAATGATGTGAGTCACTGCATGGCATTATCGAAACCTATCAGGCGTAAACTCACTCAACTCAGCTTGAGGGAGAACCCTCTGCTTTCAGTCTCCGAAGCGATGACGTTCGTCCCTACGTTCACCTCACTGAGTATATTCTTTGACCGATGTAATTAGTATGGGCGTGAACTCTTCAACACGGATAACCCGGACGAAGCTCAACCTCATCCGACCCAGGTGCGTTTTCATTCCCATCTAACCTACAAAACCCTCAAGCCGTCACCCGATGCAGATCGTCGAACATAAGCAACCATCCAACGAGGTCATGTATCGACAACTTTTCCTAGGGAAACGAAACGAAGAGGGGCATGGGGTGAGTTCTCTAACGGGTTCCGGGATCAGTCCTCCATCTGCTATCGCTGGTTCACTAATAGATTCCCTTTCTCCTCAGTTTGGTGTCGAGGAGGTAATTTGCATTCTTACATCGCCCACCAAGTTGCTCATGCTTTGATCTACTAGCCGGATCGTAACGTAGATCGAGGTTTGTATGCAGACCTTCTCAGAGATCCAGTGGTCGATCACTCGGTGCGTCTGCTTCGGGAGACAACGAACCTATTTATTCTGACTCCTACACAACAGGACGGGATCCACCCGAATATTCATAGATCCAACCAGCGTCCTATACAGAAAACGAAGATCCCTTCGGTGAGTAACATACCCAAGTTTACGACACCACACACCAACAGATCATCTATCAAGGAGACCTACACATCGCCCGGTGTCAACTCCACGCTGATTCAGGGCCCTAGCGGAACCAAGGTTCGTAGAAACTCACCTTCAATGTGTGAAATCTGACGAACATCACTTCAGAATCGATCCCGCGAAGCAAACGATTTCGCCAGAGGGATTGACGACCCAGGCTCGCGTGGAGACGTCTTTATCGCCAACACCGGTGGCATCACGGTGCGTACACCATCTTCCCCAATCTACGATGTCTTATCATACGGCTTCCAGACTCGAGCACGACACCCCAGCGACATGGGTCGAGGCATGAATCTCGACGTCGAAGGCTCACCCGGGAATGTCCTCGTCGAAGTAACCCCAGACTCCACGTCAGCGGAGATCCTCGCCCACCAGCCCGAGAGCCCATACTCGCTTCGACTCGTGCATCATCCGCTCCTGACCGAGTACAATCTTGCTATCAATGACAGGTACCACCTCTTCGTCTGCACCATTTGCCAAGAGGCCGTCACCCTGAACAGTGTCCCTAATCACCTACGAAGAACGGAGGGTTTTTCGGTCACGGAAAACGTATTGAAAAAGATCAAGGCGATCGGATTGGAGCACGGCGTCCAGGCTACCTTTCCGGTTCTAAAGCCGACCAGACCCATCGAGCCCATCGCGGGGCTGAAGATATCGTACAAGGCAGGATGTCCCCTCTGTATGTATACAGCGGGTCTCAAGAAGGTCAGAGAACATCTACGCGACGTACACCCTGAAGCTGCTGGCTCCCAAGTTCCCCTCGACAACCTCCCGTGCCAAATGATCAACCAAGGAGCAGCTCATCACAACATACGTATTACGTCTCCACCCGACCCCATCCACATGCTCACGCTGGAAGACAGCATTATTCAAGACTTTGAGGCGTACACCCCGTATAACGATGATCGACTTCTTCCTCCCACCGACTCCAGACTCGTGACACCATGGATCCTTCGAACAGGATTCCACATCTACACTCGAGGCCGTGAAGCATCCAAACTCAGAGCGCTAATCGACCTCCCACGCCCACAAGAGGATTCTACAGCTCAGCTTCGAAAGCTGGTTGGCGATTATCTGGACGAAGCCACGGAACTCATCCACCAGACAGACTACTTCGTCAGGCAGAAGCTCAACTCCTTCGACCCGGACAGGTGAGTTTGAAAAACGAGTATCTTGTAATACCGTCCTAAATCTTCATAACGCCGGTAGCATCAACCACACCCCATTTCATGTCCATCATCAACATGCTACGACCGTCGAAAACTACGCTAACCCCGTCACACGATTCGTATCCGCTCTTACGCGCGAGGGTTTCGACGACTTCACACTCCCTTCGTCGCCTGACGTCAAATCAGCTCTCAACGAGCTTCGAAAAAACCCCACCACCCACAATCTTCATTCGCTCTTTCTATCCCTCTGGACTTGCGTGTGGAAACCGTCCAAGGAAGACGCCTTCCCGGACCCTACCATTTGCTTCCTCGCCCTGTCCACCGTTAGAGCTGATGGGTCTTTCAGCCAAGCGCGAGACGTGACGGGGATCATCGCCAAGCTAACTAGAGCGATCCAACTCACTATTTTGCGGGAGATGCATAACCTCGTCGATACCGGAAAAGCGAAAGACCTTCTAACGGCCTACCAGCGATTTGAGCCCTTTCTCGTCGAAAACCAACCCTCACCCTTCCAGACCCTTCGATTTTTTCAGCACTTCGCAACATCCATCGCGATGCAAACCATCAGTCTTCCCCGCATCGTATGGCCAGATCGAGAAGCAGGGGACTTTACGCACATGCTTTACATGGGACAGAGAGTCACGTTGGAACAGTTGAAGCAGATGATCGGAGGGCTCGAAGAGAAGATCCGTCGTATCTGGGAACAAGACGTTCTCCTCGGCCTCGATTTACACGTCCCCGTGGGGGTTCCGCTCGATAACCTTCGCCTCACAGAACGTAACTATTCGTTCATTAACGATCCGAAAAACGGGTTCGTGAACTACAAGCATACCTTAGGAGCCCAGCTTTTCAAGCACGAAATCTCGAAAAAGCAATTCGTTCGTACCATCCCCACCACGAATGAAGTCGTCTACAACGTCCCAGGGATCCGAAAGTGGCTGAAGTCACTCGCCGACGTCGAAGCTCTCCTTCTCCTGTCCGTCGAGATGAAGAGTGGAGCACCAGTCAGGATGACGGAGCTCACGTCCACATTGGCCCATAATATCGACACCAGAACTCGTAACCTCTACGCCATCGGAAGTAACATCGTCATCGTTAGTCAGTACACCAAGAACACCAACAACGAGCAGATGGATCGTGTTATCCCACATGCCCTCGCAGCATTTGACGCAGACATGTTGGTCCAGGTTCACGCGCTCGCCAGACCCCTCGCTTCGGTACGTAAAACAACATATTTAACAAATTTATATATTAAGCCACACCAATTGACAGTTCTTGGCGCCACACGCCTTCCCCTCCAACGAGTCTAGCCCACAAATGTATCTCGAGAGGCTTTTCATGGATCTCGGAGAGCCGTTTACGACTGCGACTATCAGCAAACTAATGGCTGGAGAGTCTTTGGTCGTCCTCGGCTGGCCTATGACCATGAGCGATTACCGACAGCTCGGAGTCGGCTACCGTAACGTCATTTGTCTTCCGTCCGACATCGACGAAGAAGACGGGAAGATTATGAGGGCCATACATGCTCAGCAAAGCGGGCATTCGCTAGCGACGGAGAAGAGAATTTACGGCCTCTCCCCCGATATAGTTGAGGGTATTTCAGAGCTCACCATCTCCCTGTACATCAATTCCAGTAAAGAATGGCAGGTTCGACTCGGAATCGTACCAACTGGCCTCACTCTTTCGTACAAGGAGGCGACCATGCCTAACTTCCATCGCTTGGTACAGACTGGATCAATCACTCTATTCCCCAATCGACGAGAAGCCACCGCAGCTCCCGACAACTCGGAAATCGTGCATCTTCTACGAACCATAGTGTCCAACCAGGGTCAATTCCATCAAGCCGTGCTCGAGAAGATTAGCAAGCTCGAGGAGAAGATCGACTCAGCCGTAGCGAGGCCCCTACCTCGGACCACTCTCCCTCTCATTCCTCCGCCTTCCAACCCTTCCTCGTCTTCCCTAACTCTCTCCTCGAATTCCGGTCTTCCCCGTCCATCACCTACTCACCTAATTACGGCTCCTACGCATCAATACAGCCTTACGCCCACCCATCTTACTCCTGCCACCCATTACGCCCCACCATCGCTCATCCAGACATCCGTCACGTCGCTCTCATCATCCTCCACCATCATACACGACACCACCGTCGGGAAACAACAAACAGTATCATCGAAGCGAAAATTGGCAACTTCGCTGGAGGAAGATCGTGACGATGATGAACGTGCTCGAAAGTCCCGAAGGCCGCAAGTCAATCCGAATAGACCTGGAGATATGGTTGATGTTCTCCGAAGCCTCTATGGGCTCGATGTCGACTGGAGGGACTTGAACCAACTTCGTGGAGTGGAGGCTGCGATGACGCTGGATAAGGATGTTTTCGTCATTCTGCGAACCGGAATCGGAAAGACAGCTATTGCGATCCTCCCATCCCAAGTCGAGGATGGATTCACCATCGTCGTTTTACCCTTGGTCGCAGTCATCGAGGACTGGAAAAGGCGTCTCTCAGCCATGAAAGTCCCCTTTGAAGAATTCGACCCATCCAGGCCCGACTCTTGCCTCACAGGTACCACCAAGCTCATTTTGGTTTCCGCCGACAAGTCTCGTTATCCATCCTTTAAGGCAGCCTTGGCCGTCATTAGCCAGATCCGCCCCATCCTCCGCTTCGTATTCGACGAAGCACATCTGTACTTTACCGACTGCGACTTCCGCCCAGATGCCTTAAAGAGTCCTAGCGCTGTTCGCACGTTCGCCGCACAGGTCGTCTTACTGAGCGCTACCATCCCACCCATCGCTCAAGACTACTTGTCGAACGCGTTTGCTATGTTCAATCCACGCGTCATCAGAGGCCTCTCGCATCGAAAGGAGCTCAAGTACGTTTGTAGAAGTGGGTTCAAAGACTTGGGTGATATGGCAGTCGCTTTCCAGGAGTATTTCCGAGACATCAGGGACCACATCGGGTGGACGAGGAAGGATCGATGGATCGTATTTGTATCCAGTCTCGAGGAAGGAGCCGAACTCGCCTCACTCCTCAACGTCGAATTCTATCGAGCTGAGAAGGGGGACAAGAGTAATCCTGGGGTCAAAGGAAGGGGCGAACAGCGAGAAGCAGCGTATCGCCGGTGGCTTGAAGGAGTCAACGTCGGCCTCATAGCTAGTCCTGCATTGGGCGCCGGAACCGATTATCCACATACCCGTCTCACTTGTCACATCGGGACTCCATACGACTTGGTGTCCTTCGTACAGCAGAGTGCACGCGCCGGGCGTGATGGGCAGTCAGCACACTGCGTTATCCTTACCACAGGATCCCAAGGGAGACGCCTGGAGTCCGGGTTGGAAAAGATGCGGGGTGTGAATGAGATTCGGACGCTCGTACGCGAGCCCAAATCGATTCGAGATCTGAATTGCTGCCGAAGAGTTATCGGGGAGTTTATGGATGGCATGTCGTTCGAGTGCTCAGACTTTGGGTCTGGATGGGAGATTTGCTCGTCATGTGAAAGAAGTGAGTATTCATCTCCCTAACGGCGACCCACGGGATTCGAATTTGATTTTTTTTTTCACAGAGTATCGCGACACCGGCATCACGTACACTGGTTCAGCTCTCGTCCACTATCATGAAAACCGCTCGTACCCTCCTCTTCCTCCTCCCACGATCCTCTCGAGCTCAGCCACTAGCTTGAAGCTCAATACCGCCTTCGCCAAGTCGGTTGAAATCGGACGAAAGGCAGCTGCAGATGCAGCTGCCGAGAAGAAGAGCTCTACCAAGCAGTACGAGGACGTACTGGCAATTGTCGGATCGCTGTGTGCTCTCTGCTTCACGAAGCAGCGTTACGTGGAGCACTCGCTCGAACAGTGTCCTGACATAGACATGAGCAAGTTCCGGGACATTTTCTGTCACATAAAATACCGCAACGGCGGCTACCTGTTCCGGCCGTGCTACTGGTGTCATATTTGCTCCTTCGGAAGCGATCTTCTCCACAAGACCTACATCCGCAACGTCAAAGGGCAGCAGTGCGACTACCCCAACTTTCTCAAGCCACTCATCTATCACATCTGGTATAATCCGATCGTACGAGCCCAGGTTGAGCGCTACTTCGGCATTTCGTGGAACAACACTATAACTCAGTACACAGCTTGGCTTGTAGAGCCCAACCCTGAACATTCCACGATGGGAATGGCGCTTTTAGTGTGGTTCGGGGAGATGTACTTGAAGCCAGACCGTAGTGAGTAGGGACGTCGTAGTACCAGCTCGCACTCATAATACATACCAACATCTTCATTCTGACTTCTGACACCTCCACGTTTCCTCTTATCTCAATGAAGTGGGGTTCAAACCTAACGCCTCCACACTCAAAACCTAACGCCTCCACACTCACCTCTCCGCCTCTCTCTCTCCAAAGGTCAACGTCGTGCCCCGAGCCTTCTAACTCTTCACTACCTGAGGATGGGGCTTACTGCCAACCTTTGCCGATATAACAGCTACCTGTATCACGTTACCCAGTACCACCCAGGCTCGGCGACTCCAGTAGTGGCTAACGGAAGGTGGTTGCCTGGAAGTAGGAAGCGAAGAAGCAACGCTGCTGGCGTCGCGTCATCAAACCCTTTTCAAACTCCGCCGCATACCCCGCCACCACAAGAGCGCGTCATCAAGCACTTTTCAAGCTCCGACGCATACCCCGCCACGTCGACCCAACTACAACATCAACCGCTCCCAATGGCGAACCATGCAGAGGCTATCGCTCGGCTCCTGATAGAAAATACTGCTCACGACTCCCGAGACGCTGTCATGCTTGACGATGCCGTCGTCATTTCTTTGTTCGCGACATTGGACCCTGACCGCTCGAAGGCTCATGTACCGCAGACTTTAGGTGTCGAGTTTACCCTTCCCGGAGCAGCAATGGCACGACTCTATGACGCGTTCGAGGAGGAAAAACACCGATTCAAATTAGAGCACCCCCGTTCTTTTTTGTCTACAGCGTCGGCTATACGAAACAAGCTCGTCCGTGATCGACAGTTGCGATACTTCCGAGAGTTGACACCAAGGGCACTAGATGTCCTCAAGTGGTGAGTTAGGGCGTTAACATCACCCAGGTTACAGGTTAATCAACCCTCCTCAGGTGTGTTTCGGCATATGCACTCACCATTCATCCACAATCAAGCATACGTCTCAGCCGCATGAACATGGCATCCACCCGAACCGGGTTTTCTCTGGTTGCGCGCACCCGTATCGCGAAGGGCACCACTATTTGGGAAGCACTGGGACTGTGCCCACACGACAAAAAGGCTACTCATTCTCAACTCTCGTGTATAACTATAGCTCCAGGCCAGGATCAAACGCCGGGGTCTGAGAGAGTCCTCTACGGGCCACTTCGCATGGTCAATCACAGATGCCGAACGTTCAACGTCGAGGCAAGTAATACCATATTTTATCGTATCTCTCCATCCTGATCTACTTATTCAGTACGCATTCATAGAAGCAACCTCAGGTTTCGTCGCAGAGGCCCTCACTGACATCGAGCCTGGTGTCGAACTCACCGTCAACTATGGCCCCGACTGGTTCAGTGGGAGTTGCCCCTGCACCGACTGTGTCCCATCGAACGTCGACGCAAGCGGTTGTACAGACGTCCATGAAACTTCTAACACTGCAATATCGTCCATGCGGTCGCGCCAAGACGAAGTCCTCAAACGAAAACAGACACCACTCGCTGAAGGAGTCAGTAACGCCGACCATGACAGCAACAAGAGAGCTAAGAAAGCTCAAAGGCAACGCGATAAGAGGAGTCAGGCACGAAGATCCAAAGCGGAATCCTCCACTGTAGTATCTAACAACTCTGAGTAGCAGCATAATGTATTTCGTTTTTACCCGCCGCTCACTCGGGATTTAGCGTTTGACTATACCACCCTTATTCTCCCTCAACCACCCACCGCATAACGCGATACGACTTCACACCAACCTAGTATTTAGCAATCATTCTCATGTGGTCGTGATCAGCAACACAATACTGTACCGGTTACTAGTCCACGCAACGGAAATCGACGATACAGTTTCCACCGAGCTATTTCGAATGCTACATGCCAAATAAAAATCGTAGACTCGATAGTCGAGGGGATGTACGTGTACGTGGTATGGAAGGCATTAGTCCAGCGAGCAAGGTCGATCCACTGGTAGTTGTGTCCGAACGAGAGTCGAGGGTAGAATGGGGAAGACGATGTGTAACCGAAAAGAGGGAAGGAAACGAACGAGCAATGCGACCTAACTTATTCATTACCTATTCGATTTATCTTCCCTAGACGGATCGAGCTCACTATCTACACGGCAGGTCGACACTGGGTTCTACCAAGTCTGCCCCTATCCAACATAAGCAACCTACCATTACGATGTACGATCGTCGGACCTGAGCACCGACTCCACCCGGCTGATTTGTCCCGTCACGTACAGCCCATGTCTCATCTTCTTCCTTCCCTACCCCAGCAAGCTCAGACGATGAGAGAGATTAAATACACTTCACATCCCGTCACCATCACCGAGGCAAGTTGAAATCCAACTACACCCCGTGAACTCCAGCTGACGACCTATGTCAAAGACGACTACAATGCCATGCCCTGACTTGGACTCGGGACTGACTCAACCAGGCTTGTGTCGGTGTCCAGCTTGACGTATTAGCAACATTCGCGATTAATATTTACTGATCAGTTGTGTAGATCCAGATAAACAGCTCACCGTGTTCACCTTTGGTCGGAATGAGTTCTCAAAGGCTTGTGACCAGCTTATACGGGTTCCCGTGGAGGTACGCAGTTTACCGATTCTACGACACCTCTCACCTGCTTGCATCAGGGTTATAATCCCGAAGAAACAGCATCCATAATCTCTCGATACGTCGCGCAGAACAAGGACGAACATCCAGGCATCCACGCTGTAGCTTATTCGCCTCGTGTAGCACGATTCGTGTTCATCCAGGCGGATTCTATCAGCTCTGTCTTCGACCTGCTCCCCAATCCCCTGTTGATGGGTCGGTATTTCGCCCTTCCACCCTACGCTGCCGCTCTCGATGAATATGTGTCTTACCACGCAGAGCTGGGAAGATGGGTTAGAGTGCTCGTATCCGACGCTCAAGGGGAAGAAGCATTCGTGATTGGGTTAGTGCACCAAGTCAATCGACGCTCCAACCAGGTCAAGGTATATGTGGTACCGCGGGTGGGAAATCTCTTCGTTCTCATGGATGAAACCCACATCCGAACCAACTTCCACCCACGGCCTCATGGGGGTTTACGCCGCGATACACATGGGCTCATAACCTGTCACCCCATGTGGGGCCCGCAAACGCGACTCTTCCAATTTGGCCTCGAAATTGTCGAAATCCACGTACGAAAGCTCCTCGCTCTCCGGGTTCGACCACCATCTGAGGTCGAAGCCATGTTTCGCAAAGCCCTCAAACGCTCTAAGCCAAGCTTATGGGAGCTCGCGAAGGGCTACTCACGGAGTATGATGCCCAAACGAATCTCGGTGGAGACCTTTTGCAAGTTTACGCAAGGTCCCTTCGCTGGGATGGGAGGGTCGCTACTCCCATTCCCTCCTAGGCCTCGTGGAGACGTTCGAGTTCGTGTGGGCTTTGGGGTCGACTCTCGCATTGTCAACACATATCCCGCTGATCTTGTATACGAAATCGAGATCGGTGATGAGGTCGAAGGTACAACCCTCAACGGACTGTCTGTAACAGGGGTTGTGACGAGCGAGGTGTTTCAATCATCTTCTGGTGTGTCTTGTCGCAGAATTCACCAGGCAGAAACGGTCAGTCCACCTTAAAAATAACGCTCAGGGAACTGATTACGACCAACCTATCATTCTCGCAGGGTAGAAGCTTAAACGTCCGAACAAACAGCCTGCAATTTGTGACGCCGTGAAGTGCTGGTCGTTTACTGAAGGGTTATACTCCCCGTGTGCGACTGATCTGTGATAGCTTGGGCCAGTGTATATGAAAGAGACCCGCTTTTCGTTCAATCATATTCGTTGATCTCATCATCCAGTTCGTGAGGTAGCGTTCACAAGTCTCTGCCAATACGCAAGTTGATGGAACATCGTGTTTTCGACATCACACTAACTCTCATACTGAAGAAACCAACACGACGCCTCTGCCCGTGTACGTCCTTGAATTTGATGCACGATACTGTCACTTCCCGTGCTGTCGCTAACCCCTTCAGACTAATCACTGTTCTAACACCAGTACTAGCACCATCACACGCCGCAAGATCAGCTTAGGGTGGCTCACATCAATTTCCCACCGTTCGTTTCCAACGGAGGCTGAAATGCACTTGTCAGTCCTCGTCTAACCAAATACCTTTACCTCGTCGAATCGCAGTGCTCTACCAGCACCGCTTGAATCGTCGAGCGCCCTATCTTTTTTACCTCGTCGAATCGCAGTGCCCTACCGGCACCGCTTGAATCGTCGTTCCATACACTCTCACCTCGACGAATCGCAGTGCTCTACCAGCACCGCTCGAATCGCCGAGGCTGCTTCTCTATTTCCTCCCAGCGCTCACATCCCCCACTCGTCCCCTTGGTGTACCGTCGTCGGCTTAGCCCCCTATAAATCACCTCTTAATGCCCCCAGCCTGCACCCGTACAGGTTCATTATCATGAACGGCGCAATGTCGGAGACTGACGTATACTGTCGAGAATACAGGGTAAGTGATTTGTGTGCTTCTCACACACATGTCTCATGCTCAAAGTCGTGTAAGGATGAGCTCTCGATCAGCTGGCGTATACTGGGGAAGGATAGGATCGTTGTTGAGTACCGTCCCCCAACCCATGGCCAGCATCACCCCGTGGCACGTCAACGCGAAGACTGGGCCAGCGACGACGATGACCTAGACCTTCCTGAGGAGGAACCACGCGTGATTCCACGACCCGAGGATATAACCTGGAGGTGAGCTCTCACACAGAGCGTTATACCCAACCCTCTGACTCACGTCCCAAACCAGACCCGTACGCCTCGAGTCATACAAGGAATCTGCAAAGGATTGTGAGGGTACGGATCAGGGGGCGGACGCGTCATTGGAAGCACCAGTCACACCACCAGGGCTAGTGGATCAGCGTTCGCAGAGCGAGCGTGGACCGGATACCGAGTGAGTATCGACCTTTCATGGCGGGGTAGGAAAGACCGTTGACGTTCGGGTACAGATCGGAATCACCAGCACCTTCTTTATCTCAACAGACGTCTCACGAAAAATCCAAAAAAACCAAAGTGAAGAAGCGTAGGCGTGGCAAGAAAAGCGAAGAGAAACGGCAAAAGAAAAAGCGTAACCCGCCGCCTGGACTGTCGTTGGCCCAGGCAAGGTTCGCTAACATTGTCCGAACCGTTGTACTCCGGACGTCCTTTCTTCTAAGTGACAATTTCTCGCTCAACACTAGCGCACGCATTGCGAGTACGGGCTGGCACGGCGTTCCACCACCGAAAGCGGAGCTTGAAGAGCTAATCGCTCGTTTCCGAGACGGTTCACTCAACCAGCGGCTGCGTCACTTTCATAGACTAGCGTTCGATCCGTAAGCGCATTCTCATCTGCCACCCTCCCTCTCCACTTACTGTTACCCAAGGAATTCGAAATCACCCACCGTTCTCCTCGATTGCAAGGCTCGTGCCTTCGCCCTGCGCACGACGACCGCTCACTTCATAGAGAAGATGCAAGTAGAGCTATGTGAGGCGATGACCAAGCTCATGGCGCCCAGTCTGAGAGACGATGGCGTACGTAAAACGAGCGAATTGAAGAATCCTCGGGGTGACCATTTCCAATGCTTGATGGGGCACCAGAGGCCGTATCACGACGTAAGTCTCACAAAGCTAACCTCTCCGTCCAATACTCTGATGAACTTCCATTGCTTAGACGATCATTCTCGTCAGATGGCACAAGGACAACGAGCAAAAAGTGCTCGAGTTCTTGGGTACACCGTGCGTCCGCAAGCTGATGTGAGTCAATCGTCCATTATCTTTCGCATCGTCTAATCACCCACTCAGCGTCTGGGTCAATTGGGTACTACGGGCCTTTTTTCCGGACATCGCGGCGAGGTACGAAAGGTGCGCCAAGTGGCATGAAGAAAAATACGGAATTGGGCCTCTTTTCGGCCTTTTCTGGAATTTTTGCATCAATGGCATATTTCCGCATCAACTGCGTATCCACACCGTGCCCCACGGCGATCCCAAAAACGTCGTCGGCATGTGTGTAGTATTTGTTTACGTGCTACCTGGTTAGTCCGCACCTGGTACCGCTCATTCTCCACGTCGCTCACATTCTCCTTAGGCTTCCAGTTTAATCCCAAGCTTCGAAGTTGGTTCGTTATCTTCGACGCTGGCATAATAATCGAACTACCACCTTGGGTTGGCTTTTATTACCCCTCGTCGGCCTTCATCCATTTCAACTACGACATATCAGGTAAGTCTCCAGCTCTTCGTAGTCAATCAATCTAATAACACAGCTAGACATCGAGATTATACATACCTCCGATGGCTCTCGTCCTACCAGGTCCCACTCCAGAAAGAATCGAACCGTCGGCCCCCAGTTACCAGAAGAAGCCCACGGACGGGGAAGCATTGTGTTCTTCAGCCAGGGGAACCTGTTCTCCTCCTCGGAGACTGGGTTTCCAACACTAGGAGCAGCGCGACGAGCGGGTCATGCCGGGGCCACCGATGTCGCTGATAATTTTAATAAGTACTACCCCTCATACGGCACCTTTGTCCCTGTCTAAACAATCTAAACAAGTGTCATCTACCCCAAGCTCGTTTACTCGTCGCTCAAACCCGTCTATTCCTTGTTCGTAGTACCATATCTTTTCTTGTCGTGGATCAATACATTTACTTATTTTCCAAAGCTTCATTGTTGGCCAACGATGAGAAAGAGTGCAGGTTCGGCATCACACCACGATACGTTTGGCCTGCAACCAATGCGTTGGATAAGTGCACTCCAACTGCCCCAAGTACACTACCAGAGAACGAGAAACTCTACGCCGACGTTAGTATACGCTAGCTTTCCCAACGTCATGTACTAAGTCCAACCCATGCATCCTATTTCATGCATTCCTACTTGGCTGCCGGACTTCCTCATCGATTGGACCAACCCAACCAACCCAAATCAAGTCCTGACTTGTCGAGGCATCGTCGTACTGGAGTTGAGTCCAAGTTAAGACCGTCTGGTCGTATTCAGCCAGCGTTAGTGGACTGAAAGCAGGTGGGGCCGCTCATGGAACGGCTGGATTGACAAGATCGTGGTCTGGAGGACGAGATTGGCCGCGTCGAGCACGAACTCATACAGCGAGACGTCGAAGAGAACTACATTGGCGCTGGTTGAATATAAAATTACGGTCCCTGTATCCACTGTGCAGGGATTCAACAACTAACTATTTACTCCAATCAACGAACCACTCCAACGTCCTCGTGCGATAGGATGCACCATTCTACTTTGTCCCCTTTACCACAACCTCCGCCACCGCATTCAAGGTGAAATTCAGAGGCGGGCGGCGACAGAAGGGAGCTCGACAGATCGGACACGTCACTTTGGGCTTCTTCTTGCATTCTCCGATGCATTTCTTGCACAGCGTATGACCGCATTGACCCACGCTAGTGCCAGATCAGAATAAGAGAGTGAGCAAGAGTATCGATACGTACATCGAGGGCAAAGTCATCGTCTCAAGGCACAGAGGACAGTCCAACATGGCCAGGACCTGCTAACTCATTGAGGACGGAACTAGACCCGTGCATCGGTTGTATACTCACCGAACTTTGTTCACTAGCCATAACATTCTTTCGATCGGTCACTGCTGCCAGTCGCGCCTCGAGGGCCTCGATTGTCGATCTTTGCTCCCTGATTTCGCGGTCACGACGCGCCACGATCTCCTCTGCATTTTTCTGTATCACCCGCCGGTCCTTGATCCCCTTGTGTTTTTCTTCGGTTGCGAGAGCCAGGAGTCTCTCATATCTGAGAAGCTTTCCGTCTCGCTCCTTGATAAGTTCATCGCGATAAGCCACCGCGTCCCGGGCCTCTGCACGAAGGGTGAATCCATCCCGGATCAGAGCATTCCTCTCCTCCGTAACGGCCTCCAGTCGCATTTCCACTTCTTTGATCCTCGACCCTCGCTGATTGATTACATTATCCCTATCCTTCACCGCTTGCTCGGCCTCCTTCAAGAGCGTGGTCATCCCGACCCTCGTCGCATCTAGCCAATTTCGGAAGTTCACATCGGAGTCGAAGGCGCGGAATGGGGTCTCGGGACCGACGGGCTGGCTTATTGCTATTGGAGCATTCGTGTCGAGCATGGAGGCAGGGTTAGGGTTAGGGTTAGGGTTAGGGTTAGGGTTAGGGTTAGGGTGAGGGTTAGGGTTAGGGT
>JAMZDL010000253.1:0-27893 GCA_027579765.1 Candolleomyces efflorescens
TTTGCTTTGAGCCTCGACGCCTCGAGGACATCCTGTTTGCCCTTCATCTCTTGCAGTTGAGCACGAAGCGCCGAGACGTTCCGTTTCTCCGCCGCTAATTCCACCTCTAAAGAGGCAGCTCGCTGTGCGCGCTCCTTGCCTTGCTCCAACTCAGCCTCCAGTAATGTGATTCGCTGGATCTGGGTGTTTATCTCCATCGCTTGGGCCTGGACCTGCCCCGTTAAGCGCGCTACCTCCTGAGTCCTCGTTCTTAGTCCTTCCTTCGCCTCATCGAACATCTTCATAGTGCTCTCGAGCTCAGCCTTTGCTTTGAGCCTCGACGCCTCGAGGACATCCTGTTTGCCCTTCATCTCTTGCAGTTGAGCACGAAGCGCCGAGACATTCCGTTTTTCCGCCACTAATTCCGCCTCTAAAGAGGCAGCTCGCTGTGCGCGCTCCTTGCCTTTCTCCAACTCAGCCTCCAGTAAAGTGATTCGCTGGATCTGGGTGTTTATCTCCATTGCCTGGGCCTGAACCTGGCCCGTTAAGCGCGCTACCTGCTGAGTCCTCGTCCCTAGTCCTTCCTTCGCCTCATCCAACATCTTCCTAGTGCTCTCGAGCTCACCCTTTGCTTGTAGCTTCGCCGCCTCGAGGGTATCCTGTTTGCCCTTCATCTCTTGCAGTTGAGCACGAAGCGCCGAGACGTTCCGTTTCTCCGCCACTAATTCCGCCTCTAAAGAGGCAGCTCGCTGTGCGCGCTCCTTGCCTTCCTCCAACTCGGCCTCCAGTACGGTGACTCGCTGGACCTGGGTGTTTATCTCCATCGCTTGTGCCTGAACCTGGCCCGTTAAGCGTGCTACCTGCTGAGTCCTCGTCCCTAGTCCTTCCTTCGCCTCATCGAGCATCTTCCTAGTGCTCTCGAGCTCACCCTCTGCTTTGAGCTTCGACGCCTCGACGGCGTCCTGTTTTCCCTTCATCTCTTGCAGTTGAGCGCGAAGCGCCGAGACATAGGTGCTGCTATTCTCTATTTCGAAGAGCTTCGCCCGATTTGTTTGCTCCGCCAGCGCCGATTTCACCTGGCTGAGCTCTACTGTGAGCGCAGCCTTATCCGCCTGGAGATTGGAGATCTTTTGCTCTTGTTCTCGAAGACTCTGCCAACTGGCAGATAATCTGTTGCGTTCCTCCTGGTCGGCCACGAGGGCCTGTTTCATTGCGGCGACTTCAACGCCGACAGTTCGTTGGCCTCGAAGAATCTCGGAATGCGTTTTCTTCAACTCTTGCCTCCGCTTTTCCGCGAAAGACTCGAGCTCCGAGGCGACCAAAGACTGCAGAGAGCGGCGTGAGCACGGTTCCACAGCACTTCAGATAGTACAACTTACCTTTTCACGGTCTTCCCAAGGCTTCCACTGGTCGCAGAACTTGTGAAGCAAGCTCTCCCATTTATTGATTCGCTGTTGGAGATCATCGTTCATCGCCACTCGGTCCGACGTCGTGGCGCCTGCCATGGTTCGCAGGTCTTCGAGGGTCTTCTGTAGCTGCTCCATGCATCTGCTGAGATCTTGCTCGGGAGGGCCGGCTTTAGACCCTTGGTTCGTCTCGCTGACCGTCTGTTCTTCGTCGGGTTCTAGACCAAGCAGCCGCTTCACGATGGCGAGTGGAGACAGGTATTCGTCTCCCGGGGGTTGAGGTATTGCCTCATCGAAATGGCCTGTGCGAAGGAAGGTAACTCCTGCATCCATGAGCTCATTTAGAAATTCGTTAGACGCGAGAAGGGCGTCAAACGCTTCTTCAGAGGTCTTGGTCTCATCGTTTTGCTGTTCATCCCACCGAGTCGTCACTACAACTACGTTGTTCAGCTGGCCATTGCAGAAGCTCTTGAGTTTTCTCATCAGTTTCCTCGAATCCTTGGGGAGATACGACGGATTGAAGGATTGAAGGAAGACAACGCCAGAGAAGGCTGTTGGCTCAGGTTTGGCACTGCTCCCAAGCTGGTCAGGGCGTTTCTTTGGGGTCAAGACTTCACTTACTTTGAATTGAGGAAGCTGTCTATCATCTGCAGAATCTCGGACTCGCTCTTGTGCGAGCCAATCTTGTAATAGCCGAATCCAGGTGTATCCAGTAGGGAGACTGCGGGCCCGTTCTCCGGCTCGTAAAGAAACTCTTCAACGTTCTCAGTGCATGAAGATGAATCGGTGCCGATAGTCGCAGGCTTATCCGCGCCTTGACCGATGACAGAGTTGATAAACTAAGATCGCGAACACCCTTCCTCAGGGTGAAAAATCATTTGGGAGTTTAAAAGCACAAACCGAAGACCTCCCCGCCCCGGTTTCTCCCATAATTCTGAAAACGACGTTAGCAGGGGGGTTCAACTTACAAACATGTAATACATACATCACTCTCTTCGACCCGAGGTTCATGTTGAAGTCGTTGGAGGGAGAAGTGAAAGGGTGATCCTCGATGGACGAAAGCAAAGGCGACAGTTCGAGCGCTTTGGAACGACGTCCTTATCAGCACATCAACTGAACCGTCCTAGATAGTCGGCGCCTATCTCTTCTTCTGGCCTCGTTTTCAACGTCACAGCGCAGCGTGAAATGTATCGATGCCATCGATACCAAGTTCCGAAGTGTTCCGAGTAAATAATTTGAAAAATCTTCTGTAAATGGAACGTCTCGACGCATTGCAGGTCGCGAGATCGTGAAGAGCTTGAGACGTGAAGGGAAGAAGAAGGCCACCTTTGCGGCGAGCCTTTGATCGGGCGCTTGGCAGCGTCGCTCGGCGATGGCGGCCCGCCCCCTTTCTGCACAGCCCCTTTTCTCTTCCCGCTCTTTCGTTGTACCACACCAGCTTTCTCTTCGAGCCCGTCAACATTTGGTCAACATCATGAAATTTTCATAGAAATTGCCCGTCCGGGCGCTCCTGGACACTCGTATGCTTGTCTTGATGTTGAGGGCGAGATAACTGATTACATACACATACACACACTCTAGACCAGCCGTATCTTTCCGAGTCTGAGGAGTCTATATTCCTTAAATAATACAAAACATATACCTACCTCGTAATATTCGCTTAATGCCTGTCTCAGATCTTTCAATGCATCACGCGCCCTGTAAGACCTGCAATGAAGCTGCTGGATGAGGCGACATACGAGGCTAACTTTCCGCACTCAAACTCATCCGAACCATCTGATGTCATCTCTCATCTCTTTCCATCCTATCCTCCTTATGTCGCTCATTTCTAGCCTGTACTACAACAAAGGAGTCTATACGCTATGCCTGGTGGAGTGGCCGATACTGGCGTATGGCGGTAGCGGAGACATATTAGTGGTACTCAATTTCGCGAAACTTGAATAGCGATTTGCGAAATAGTGAAGACTGTGTGGTCGTGAGAGAGACTCAGGCGCCCAGATTGATGATCAATCTGAGCTAAGAGCTAGTGATGCCGCAAGGCGGCAAGATAGGTTAGGTACGAGGTTGGTCAGAAATCCACCATTCAGTACCAGATATGGAGCAACCAAAGTGCAGTCTCGTGTTCCTTCTCCTCTATAGAAGTACAAGTGGGGTGAACGGTGGGATTATTGCGTCTACCATTGGCGCACCCTGGATGTTCAAGCCGACTTTGAACCCCGTCTCGGCAGTGCCTCTCGTCGTTCACGCTGTCGCATCCAACTGAGTGATGTGAACCCATGATACAGCTTTCGCTATATCGCGAAATTTAGTACCACTATTGCGTGGGGCTGACTAGCAGTGTCAAACTTGCTCAGCATTGACGGCAAACACGCCCGGGTGCAGCGGCAATTTCTTCCACCCTAGGCTCAACTAAGCTGAATACTTTCTGGCTACCCACTTTGGCACATAAACTGTCTGGGTAAACTGATGAAGGATGTGAGTACATCACACCCTCTTCCTTCCGTTCTGGTCCACTTCCCAGTACTCACCTAGCGGGCCGCGCCTGTATGTTCGCTCAATCGAAGTCTTCCCTTCAGTTATCCCTTTTTGGACTAATTGATAAGATGCTTTTGATGTCACTTGATCTTGTTTGTTCGCCTTTGGATTCTATTGTTGATCGCTTAGCAACCTCTCTCATCCTCTCAACTGTGTAGTCTGAGTCCATGTTTTGCCGCTCTTGGGGCAATGCTCGTATATACGGACTGTTTGTTGAACCAGTGCGAGGCATTCCGACCTATGTAAGCCTCTCCCATCATGATCTGACTACCCCATACTGACGTCCTACATCTCCTTATCTTCAAGCTGACGTTTGCTGTTGCGTAAGGAGTGCTCTCTAGTATTTCAGCCTTCTTTCCGATCTTCATCAGTCCTTGTTGGTCCTCCTACTGCTCGTTCACCTTTTCCACTCTCTAGCTCGGAAAGCGGCGTGAATTATTCAAATAGGTCTATTCTGAACCACTCTAGTCATCGCCGCATCCGTACATCGTTGCCATAGGGGGTGACTCCATCCTGCTGGCTCAGCTGGTCCTAATTATTTCTTCCATTCCTTCACTGTATCTATCAAATCCATGCGCAAACTCACCCTCTCCCTGACGCTCGAATATACCCGAATTTTGAACCCTCTTCCTAACAGAGCTGTTGGAGCAGCCTTGATCAGGGGCCTTTATACAATCCTCCCACCGAACTCGATCTTTCATCCCTATATTCCTCACCTTTGGTTCTTGCATGAACTTGCCCGCCATGGCATGTCCTTTTCCATCCTCGTATCACTTTCTGATCCTAGCAGTTTCATTATTTATGTTTACAATCACCCCCGAAGATTTACGCTATGACACTAATAGTCCCCTGTTTGACCTTTTACCTGGTGGAGAATGGTACTCAGATCTACATCGATGCCTAGCCCTTCCGCTTCCATGGTTTTTACTGGTACGAAAGTCCTCGACTTACCCTCACCTCGTTCTTCAAACCAACTCGCAATACAATACCCTCGGTTCAATCCATCCTCGAACGACCATATAGCCAGTCTACCTCGGTAGGCACCCATCGCTCTCTCTGCCAATTTCATGAACTGACCGGGAAACCTCTTCCCTTGCGCTAGGACAGCCACCTTTGGCACGGGGACCCTTTCCGTTCTGGCATTTCCTGGTCTTGAGATGAATAGCCAGCAATATGGATCCCTAGCGCTTTCTCCGTCCTCGTTTGCAGATGCTGTCCATCCATTCTCGCCATCGGCACTTGCTTTGAACGTATCTAACCTGATTTCTAGTTCCTGTACGAGCGAGCCCATGACGTGGGTCAGAAACGTCTTCGACATTTGAGACCTCGTTCCTTAAGCAGTATACGGTCAGTACTGCAGCTCTCTTTCCTATCGAGGATCAAAGTAGTTTCTTACTTTCTGGGTAGAAGCCCTTGCGATAAAGTTTGCACTCGTCTTTATGTATATCTTCCCAGTCTTCGGATTGACACCGCTCTCCGCAGTATGCTGTTCTCTTGCATGCGCTGCACCTCTTCAACACCATTTTATGGTTGCCGCACTATGGGTTGTCGTCAGTAACGCGCAAATTCAATCATAGTTCTATCGGTGGTAACTGACTGCTCACCTTTAAGCTGTCACATATTCCGCCTCCTCCAGCATGCATGCAAGTAATATATCCTCTGAATCCGTGTTTGACCGTTTGTTCCAGCGTCTCCCACCCCTCAAGGCTCTTCTTACAAGCACCCTCCTTGTCAATCTTTGGAAGCTGAGCAAAAGCGTTGGCGATACTGGGTACAGCTGTCGGGTACGCAGTAGCCGACACCAATAGCTCGAGAAACCTCCAACTGAACGAAACAGATAGGTGATTTTGGGACGGAATAGCGAACCAAGTGACGTCTCTGACCAAACATAGGACACCACTCTCCAGTACCCGGGTTAATCCTTTCGACCTCGCTAGAAGCTTTGGATCGGTCATGGCGTACGATAACGCATGGATGAAGTTGGCTGCTGTGGAGATGAAAGCGCTGGACGTATTTCTCAGACCGATTAGTACCGGTATGCACCCCATGGGAAACAGGCCCGATCCTATCACCTCTACCGCTTGGGGACTACTTTCCGAGAGAAGGAGCATAACGTTGATCAACTTGTCCATGTCGACCAACCCGATGGTCTTGACGTTCTTCAGCAAGTCCAATCTGCATTCTAGCCACCAGTTTACCCTCCTCCACATACCACCCTCATCTCCGTTGCAGATCTCCGCCACGCAGGTTCTCACCAACCTGACCTGAAGAACCATCGCCATCAGGTCTGCACCGATCAACCCGATTGAACTCCAGCAACCTTCCATCTCCTCTCGCTTCGGACCTAGCATTCCGCCCCATAGCCATATTTCCACCGCTAGAGCCGCTATCAAAAATGCAGTCTCCTTCGTGTGACTCAAGGACGACACGCCTTTAAAAAGCGATGAGAGCCATTCCGCCACCTTGGTGCAGGCTTCCGAGGCCGACTGACTTGTATATCCAAACGTCTCTTCGTGATGTGTCGTCGCGAACAGAGCGTATTCAAGTATACTCTCCACCTGGATACATCCTCTTGCCGACATGGACTGTACTCTGTGCGCGGTGAGGCTACCGGAGATGGTTAGCACTAAACCAATCGCACTACCCATCGAAGATATGGCGGTATTCTTTGGGTTTAGGCCCACTTCTGACATTTCCTTGAGTACCGCATCTATCACTTCGGTCTTGTGTACGTCTGTGCTCGGGTTCTTCCAGTCGATCTGAAGTGCGTTGCTCCATCGGTCACCGTCGGTCGGTCCTGATCGTAAGCAGGCGTTTATTATTGACCTGGTTTCCTAGATATTAATGAGTGGTATGTCCTCAACATGCGATAAAAAATGGGGAGGTACGGGACCGTACGGTCCAGTGCATTATGCGGATACCCTATACAAGCTTTGAAAGACTGACTTACTCTTGTAGACAGGGGCATATTCTGATAGATTGAATAGGGCGGTATGTCGATATGTTCACTGGCGAAACGATGTCAATAACGAGCAATGACAGGGATGGGGAATCACACTGACCTTGACGCACTGGGTCCCCACTCGATTTAGCTCTCGGAATTTCATGGTTTACCCTCGAAGTGACGGTACATATATGTTGACTTGCCGCCCTTCTAAAGAAGCCAACTCGGGGGCTACCTTTGGAGGCCGTACGCCCCACCATTCGTCGGATCAACAGCCCCAGTATCAAGAACCAATGGCAAGTGTCGTTGTCTACAGAACCTAACACGAAACTTTTGATCACCCAATCAATGACCTTCTCCGGCCTACTCAATGCTTCGTGCTGAGCGCCGAGTTCTTGCTCCGACCAATAGCACTCATGGGTATTACTGGGGTGAGACTCCAACCGGTGCCCATGATGCTTATCCACGCCGGTTTGACTACCCTTCCATGTTCGATACTCACCCACTATATTCGCCAACAAGTCTCTCAAAGTGAGATTCGCACAGGGATGCTGACATAGACTTGAACTATGATCTTTGAGGGAAACGATCGATTGACATTCGTTGATACTATTTACTTAAACTAGTACATACATCTGGATTTCTCGATGACGGTCCTCTTCGCTCATGCCCGTTCTAAGCTATGTCCCTAATAAGTACTGATAAATTGGTCAATCCCACTGATCTCAATCGTATTGGTAGGGTACCATGTGGTTATTTCTGGCTCTTCTCTTTCTTTAAAAGTACCAAAGACGTAGAATCTCTCATCCGGTGGGTCTGCCATAGCCAGCGCCGCCAACTTGATGCCTTGATCGACTTTGGAGCACTCCAACATTCTCCTGAAATGGACTGGTAGGTTCAACACCTCAGCTTTGTCGAGAAGTTTCTGTATACCGAATTTTTCGTTCTTCGTTAAAGGTGGTCCGACGCTGAATACCTGAAAAGTAGGCTCCGACATGGATTGATTGTTATCCTGCTCTGTACCTTCTTGCGATCGATTCGTGGTCGCGCTACGCACCAATTCTGCCAGAACGTACGTCAAGAAGTTCATAGATATTCGACTGGTTTTCGCTGCATGCAAGGTTCACCGTCAGTTACGAGCGTTAAGCTAAATATTCGGTTAAGTGGGATTTAATACCTCTGGGGTAGGTTCCGTCCATGAATGCTTTACAGTCTATCCTGTGACCTTGCGACCAGGCGATACTTTGACAAGTCACGCCGCAGTAAGACGCTCTTCTACAGGCGCTGCAAAGTTTCGGCGTAGAGTTTCCCTCAATGCACTGACGGACAAGGTTAGGTCTGCTATCCATTGGTACAGAGCTGTTCCATACCTACCTCGGTGTTATCGCAAATGCCCCCTTTATGATTTCTAATGAATGCGGTGTGACCATCTTTGAATAGACCAGATGTGTACACGATCCTGTTCCACATCTCAAGCTGGTTGGGAGCCGTATCATGGTCGTGTATCAAAGGCAAGTTATCAAAGGCGTCTGTTATAGCTGGAACTGCGTGCCATTGGAGAAGCGAGCTGACCACGAATCTAAGGAAGCTCCAAGTACGAACGTATGAAGGATGATCCGGGTCTCGAACAGCGTACAGGATAACATCTCTTACGAGCGAAAGGATTCCCGATGACAATAGAGCTCCGGTGCTTTCCGTTAGACTGGATCCTTGTTGATGCTCCATGCCGTGTGTAATGGCGTGTACCAAGTCTGCACAAGTAGAGAGATATTCGCTCTCTAACGGGAAACCGTTCGAGAGCATATCGGCACATACTTCAGGACCTATGCCTTCGTAAATCATAAGAGCTGCCTCTGAACTCATCTCCGTAAACATCAGCATCACCCCGACCACCGCCTTGATGTCCTCTAAAGTTCTCACTTCCTGCATCCTTAGCAGTTGAGCTCTGACTTCTAAACATTGTACTGCCTTTTCCCAGCGCCATCCCCCATCTCTTGAACAAATTCGTCGGAACTTGGTCCACAAACCCTGGTCTCTCATTATTGGACCAAGGCAAAGCAAACCCAGTTTCCCGTATACCGGCCAGGTTCTGTCTTCCTGAGGGCGAGAGCCTATTTTACCGGCCCATATCCATATTTTGACGGCTATTTGGGCGATATACTCCTTCGATGTTGGTGATTCGCATACTTTTAACTGGCCGTGCGAGAGTATGGCGAGTACGACCGAGGAACCCACTACGCACGCCTTCGTCTCTGGACGTATCACGTCCTTGAAGAAGACATTACAGCGGTTCAATGATAAGTCCAGTACTTCTAGTAATTTGCTACATGTTCTCTCCGGGATTGGCGTCATTAAGATTTGGTCTCCAAGCACAGATTCCGGCATGACCCCCAGAAGCTGCATAGCCCATCCTGCCTGAATTGCATCAGTTGAGGATGGAGGTAACGAAGTTTCGATGATTTTGATGAGAGCTATATGGGTGGCCTTGTTTCGAAGATCTCTAAGGTCCTCTCCGCTCCATTCGGTGCCGATCAAACTTGACCAAAGGGAATAATCTATCTCGTGCGAAGATGCCATACTGTCGACCAACTTGAACACTCATCAATGATGATCAATATATCCTGGTATGAACCTCTCACCATCTTGGTTATACTCACGTCCGTCTCCTTGTGAGCTCTTTGCTCCGTGGCTAGCATCTTCCTATGATACCGAATACAGGCTCCTCGAGGGATGTGGGAGAGATGCGGGTGTAACTTGGGGGATACCTAAAACTAGCCTGTCCTAGAGGCCAAATGGCTATTCGGGCTAGGGATGTGATGAGGGTTCGTCAATTTTTGCCAGCGCTCATTTATAGCCTCACTCCTTCGTGAAATTCATTTCTCCTCGATGAATAGCATTTAGGTAGTCATGTTTGGAGGCGTCTAACCCACTACGTGCTGACCAGTCACTCTGTAGTCGGATCTCTCAACAATTTCTGAGAGGCTTTCGAACTACCTAGATGACAGCAGCTTCGGTTAGCTGGTATTCAGCCTGTAAGCAACTGACGAATCGGTTGGACTCAATGTGACTTGTCCAAAGTCGGGAGCTGCGTCTGATAGGAAATGACTCATAACTGACTTTCAAGTAAGTTTTACTTTGCTAGGAGCCTACCTGAACACTCCCAGTTGACGGTGCTGGTTGTCAACATAGCGCGTTGTGGGTGACCGGACTCGCATTTCCCACTTAGGTTCAGGGAACGTCGGTCCCCAAAGGTATCGCTCAGGTAGCAAGCTAGTGTTTGAGGCTTAACTACCTAGGCCCTAGGTATGCAACCAAGTCCACTTACTCTATGCGATCCGTAAGCGTTCTACTCGTCATATAGCAGCTATTTTAATACCTGCTCTAACCCTCTGAGACAGAACGCTCTGCTGTAACGCCAATGCCAACGCATTCACCCCATGTATTAATTTCAGACGTAAGTGTACATGTAGGAGGTCCAGACATATTCCATCTATTCATTTACAGCTTTTGGAAGTAGATGACCCCGCTCGTACTGACACGGCCGTGATAATCAGACGTCTGCGACGTGTGAAGTGGAAAGTCACTGACCTGGCCCATTTGGTTCAACCACTATGGAACGCTACACTTCAGGTTCTTGAAAGAGTTCAAACCTCGCCCGCTGAAGGCAGCTACGTAGGCGGACTTATTCTAATGCTTCTATCGGAAATCCCTCTACCAACATCCGGTGGCTTCTGGACGAATCGTCCGGGGTCTTCCAGCTCTATCGATCAGTTGCTCGACGCACTTCTATGGAGCTTGGAACTACATCCACAAATATACCCTTCTAGCCAACATTCCCGGACTGAAGCTTGCATGACGGTCTCGCTAATCTTGCAGGGCATTCTACGGGCGGCCAAATACCTAGGAGACAACCGACTACGGGTTATATGGAGGAAGATTCTCCACTTGGTGGTCACGGTTTGGCTCTGGGCTGATATCGATGATACTGATGGTAGCCGACCTTTTGTGAGGTGGACAGAGTCTATGTCTCAAGCGTGTATCTTGCTGTTCGCCTTCATTTCCAGCGGCAGGCGACGGGCAGCCTTTCGTGAGTATCTCACTGAGGACGGTGGTAGTCGTCTTGGCGAATCAACAACATGTCTCATTCGTAGAGGTTTGGCTCTCAAATCTACACTAGACCCCAAGGCAGTTGACGTTTTTCGCGTAGTGGGTCTTACGCAAGAGTTTTCGCGGCACTCATCATCGTTACGCATGGTAATCGACAGTCGTATGCTGCCGAAGCTGGTAGAACTGCTGATACGATTCAGGTCTACGGACGAGGCTTATCGTTCAGCGAGTGTTAGCCTACTGGATACGGTGTCAGCATCGCTGCATCCTCCTTCGGGTCAGATGGCGTATCGATCTTGTAGGGAGCTGCTCAGGGCTGGGTCCTTAATACTGGTGCGAGATGTTATCCTGAATGAGTTCGATGGTCAATACTCGAATGTACTGGGAGGACTCGATTTCATATACTCACTATCGTGCTGCTTGCTGGATTACCGATCTATAGCCACCCTATATGTTGCCCTTTCTACCCTCCCTCCCGACCATTATCCTAGACCTGATACTCAATTTGAAGAGTTATGGAGACATTTCCGATCTTCCATCATTCTTCACGCTCGAGGATACGTTTTATATGTGGATCAGGCGCAGTCTTCCTGGTGTGACCACTTGGAGGTACGTGAATATCATCTTTTTTCCGGAAGAGTTCACATGAACCATTAATCTTACTCTGTCCCGATCATTATACTTCGACTTTTTCATCAGTGTCGGTCGTTGGGTAAACCGTCCCTTCTTTGTCGAGGATGTGGTCGGATCATATACTGCAGCGAAGTTTGTCGTAGACTTGATTGGGAGTACGGACACCAATTCGATTGCCTCCTAAATAACCGCCATAACATCGCATTACCAGGTGAGAGACAGATTCGGAGAGAGCGGAACTATCCTTTCATAGTGAGCTATGAGGAGACAATCCTTCAATAGCACGCACTGGACCCAGTTTTATCTCATACGGTGTTTATCAGTGGATGGTTGAACCAGATGTTGACTCCCAACAAGTCAGAACAGATCCCAGATCTCGAATCTATATGTTGTTCGTTCTAGGCTCTTTCCTAACGGACCATTTATTAGGCGCTGAGAGAAAGCTAGCGGCCGACATTCAAAGCTCTGAGGCCGAAGACGAGGAAGAGGGGGTGGCCTTCCACATAGGATCTAGCGCCAGTCCTACATCTAGGTTTTCTTTGAATAATTTGACCCGGTTCCTACAAAGAGGATCATATCCTTTCATGCTTATGAGTATGCTGAATTTATGTCCCGAGCACTATACGTTCGCAGTGCTGTCGGTTACAGAGCCAAGTATGGAGCCTTTCTACTTGGTCGGAATATTTTACAAGACAGAGCTTATCGGCAAGGAACAGTTTGTTCCTCACAAAGGGATTGAGACAAGCGTGTTGGCTGGGTTTTTCAGCTGTGAATCGGAGCGGATTTGCTGAGTCTTTGATTATATTACGGCGGAGCGGATACCACGTTTACTCACCTGAGATCAGTGGACATGCTCTTCGGGATATTTTTCACGGACAGGGTTCATAACAAGGTGGAGTGCCATCATCTGTTATGCTAAAGCCGTCGGTACATATACAGATTGAACCGTCAGACTAGCGCTGACCAGATGCTGCCATATACAGACTCGTATGAGCCTGCTCCCTACGAGATCCTCCATGTAAATAATCTAGATAACCAATGAGCTACCTACGAGGAATCAAAAGATTGGTTTTTATTAGATGACGTTGAGATAGCCTCTTTGCTTTCACAGTAAGAAACATTCCCATCTCGTGATTCTTATAGCCCTCGAAGTTAAATGAGGGATAAACGAGTCACAGCTCCTTTGTAAGAGTTAGCATGGGTGAGGAGGCCCAGTATTACTTACGCCTCTTTGCGGATTTCGAGTGGACCCGTGATACATTGCAAAATGCCGACATATTCTGATGCGGTCGCCTCCATATCTACCTTCGGGCTCGGTAAGGGCATCAGCCGAGACGTCGTCCGAGCATAAGTTAAATGGACAGCCTTCAACCATGGTAGCGGCCTCTCGGGAACGGTGGGGATACTTGTTTCAAGGGGGATAGCGGCCAGATAAGAGCCCGTATACGCTGGGACGAGAGAGAGCGAGAGAGAGAGATCTAGAACAGACGCCTTAGCCCTGTACTAGATGCGAATATCAGGCTACCGTGATCTTTCACCACCCGGCTGAAGTATGCACATACTGAACCTTCTCGACGAAATATCTACCTTCGAAGTGCGCTCTCATATGCCTATCATAATCCGTCCGGGAGATGAATAGACCTCCTTAATCGCTTTTAAGGATACAGACGAGTAGTACCATTCTTACACCTACCGTAAGCGAAGCAAGAAACCGGGGATTAAGCCTCACTCCGCCAAGCATATGGTTACAAGCAACTCGATCTCCCCAAACGCCTTCGCCCTCCCTCCACTCTCGCATAAGGGGACATCATACAGAGTCATCTCTACGCAGACCACCCCTCCACGCAGACGGAAATAGAGCTTTCAGCTTGGTTACCCTGCTTTCTGAGCCGATACGTACTATCTTATAAAGATGAGTAGGCTCCGTTATTGCGGATAAGAGCGGTGCAATCGGGCTAATTTCCTCCATCCCACTCTTTGCTCTCATCACAATTTCTCCTCTCTGTAAATCTTCACCTAGAACCTCACCTACCACCGGTTTATTTTATGGTGAGAGAGACTAATCACAGTCTTATTCAGGTACTTACGGTCAAAGGGACGTGTGTACCCGGATAAGAACGGCAAAAGCTCACCCAACACACGACGAATTCATGGCCTAGGAATGCCTGCATTCCACTCTTTAGGGGTCAACAGCTGTATAGTCGACACACTCGATGGATCGGCAGTATTCTCACTACAGGAGGCCGACCATGGACTAGCTCATCCACATGACGAAAGGTAAGCGGTCAGGTCTCTTAGGACAATGTGCAATGACTTGCTCTTATGCTAGATTTAACGGGAATGATAGAAGTTCTAGAGAGACCATACCATTGGGGACTCACAACACGTCAGACCCGACCACTCGCAGAGTGACGCTGCCGCCTTTCAAAGAGCTACTCGCCGGTTTAAGCACTGCCGAGCAGCTACTGCAAATTGAATCCGTACTCCCTACTGCCCATATACCCAAATTGTCTGTAGGAGGTCCCGGCTCTTCGTCAACGAGCCAGACATGGACATCCAGGTTTTCCCCAGCACCCTCCACCTCCCGTCCAACGAAAAGCTCGATAGCGGCTCAGCCGACACGTGGACAAACATATGCCCATACAGAAGATACTCATAGAGCACCTACTCATGGCGACGACCTCCGTCAACTCAACTTGTCGGGCCACTATAATCCAGACGCCAGCAATCCATACCGTTCACCTGTGGCTGCAGGAAGCATTTCGAAGCAGACGTTGACCAATCTTATTCGGAAATACAAACATTGCGCCCACTGTTACGCTACCAGCAGCACATGTTGGAGGTATGGCCCTGGGGCTTCTCCTTTGTGTAACGCCTGCGGTCTGCATTATTGGAAGGTCTGTCCTGCTACGTCTATTCATCCCGCATACGTTAATACGCTCATTAGCATGGCAAGCATAGACCAGTAAGAACTTGTAAAGTTTGTTTACTAAGGAAAGGATTCGACAAAGGAGTCGGGGACGTTGTGTGCAAGAGGTAAGCTGGAACCATTATCATTGTCGACCTATAGATATTTTAAAGTTGTTTTGAGTCTTTGAACTGAACACGATCGCAGCTGCTTGAAATCATACAAGATTAAACCGGCCCCCTGCGGTGCATGATGTCTAAGCGTATTTTGCTTTCAAATCATCATCAAGGGGCCCGGTGGTGACTGATCCTAGCTCAAAAAGATGCTAGGATGCATCGAAAGGGAACGGAAGGATAGGAGAGGGTGCACAATTACTACCCTTCTAGAAGATACACCGGTGCTGCACCTCCCGTCCCTTTGAAGTGGGATTTGATCGGTTTCGAGCATACTTACGGTTCAGAGAGTTATACTATTCGGCAGCTAATTCCTCGTATTGAGCATATATGACTATTCTCGCCCATTATACTGATGAAGGGGGCAGGGCACCCGGTCTGAGTACAAGCAATACATACTGATGTTCAGATGGGATTGTCGTAACACTGCGCCGTCCAAATGGGATCGTACAGGTAATAGCATTAGAAGGTAAAATAGGTAGATGAAAAGGGTAAGAGGAGGAGGGGACTGAAGAAGACAGGTTCGGTGAGGTGGATGTTCAAGAACCACGTTCGGTGGCAGGCAAGCTCAAAAACGGCATCAAGAAGAGAAGAAGGATTGATTGCTCGAATCGGGTGGAGACTGGAGCCGATAGACACGATAACCACCCATGTTCGCATATTAATGACCTAAGAAGCAAATAGGATTGCCGAGCCCAAAGCCGCGAGAGTGAGGCCAATGCAAGTGCTTTTGCGTATTATTAGTGCCGTGTACGGTTAGGTGGTGGCCCGCTTGATTTTACTAAACTTAGAGTTCATGATGGGATCACGTCACGACGTAGTGTGTAAAGTTTAATGGCGACGGAATCTCAGTATGCCGATACATGCCGAACATCTAAAGTGGCGTGTGGCGTTGATGCCATAACAACTTGCAGTAAGTAGGCCTCATTGCTAATCCACTATCGGGCGGGATTGTGGAAATCCCAGTGGTGCCTCGCTTCATAATTCACCGTTTGCTTTGGGCTGGCCTCCCTATTCAGCACCCTGATAAGGCTGTTGCTTGGTCAACAAGGACCGTTTAATTTAGGAAGCCCACCACGAATTTTAGTAGATCATAGCACGGACCTATCAACATGTTTTCATGAAATCTATGGACGAAGAAGTCTGGACTCGTGTAGCCTTAGGAAAAAGGCTATATCTAACTGAACTATATCCCAGAAGCTATTCTATTTTGCGGCTTAGGGATGGAAATCATTACTTAGACCGGACCTTAATCGTTTATCCTCCGTCATGGAGGTGAGAAGTCTACTGACTCATTCCGAGTTATGCTGAGGGTATGTCGTTCCCAGAATTAGGCCTCTTACAGGGTCCCTGTTTTGTCGATACATATGAAATTATCCTCCTCTCACCGTGTCAATAAATGATCCTGTTAACTCATATTTATTTGTAGAGCTAGGACCGCTCATAAAGGACGTTCTAGGGGTTATTAAGTGTCTAGAAAGGCTCCATAAACTTCGCTTGATACGGCGAAGAGTGAGGTGACGCGTGATAGTCTCCATATTTACAGCATGGGAGAGAACGGAGTCGTATTTTTTAAACTCTCGATCTATCCCCCACCTTCACCCAAACCTACCGTCCGGCGCCATCGTCATTTGGTAATATTTCACTGCCCCAAAGTAAAGGAGGTCACATGAAGATATCTGACTCAGTATTTATGAATGTGTGCAACGGGATTCGTTGGAGGTTCTCAACACCCCTCTGACAGCAAAAAGCTACCCACTGTCAGTCCCTTTCTCCTACCTGGGACCATCGTAGTCCTCCATAGCCACTGCCTGACAGGCGACCCGGTAAGCACATTGGTTGTTCATAGCAAGTACCATTTTAATGGAGGGCTGTTAGCACATTACGGAGCATGATCTACACGCATTCGTATGCTGGATATCTGCCTGTGGAGGTGACGAGCAAAATACTAGGTCTGGTATTGCGACCGGATTGGACGGAAGCAATTGAGGTCGCACCAGGAAGAGACAAACGAACCTGGGTCAAGTATGGCTCTTTCTATGTTAATCAATATCCCAGTTTTCAGGACGTTAGCCACCTCTTCAACACCAGCAAACGGATCAGGAACATCGTCAAAGAGTTATGCAGCGACCATATAACTATCAGGTCTCACGACGAACTTCGCTTGTACATCAGGATACTCAGAGGGTCCGACATTCACCGTCCCAACAGAAAATGGGGGGATCGTACTATCAGCCTCAACATCGACATACCGACGGCAATTGATTCGCTCCTGTTACACCAACTGCTATCTCTTGTCCCCAACGTGTTGGTATACCACCACAGGCCCCAGTACGACAACGGATGCGTAGGGGCTCTCCATAGGGACTTGGTTGGCACTCTCACGTCATCCAACAAGTTTCTGGAGTCGGTCAGCTTCGCGTCCCGTATCGCGGCTCCGACGTATAGCGACATAACAAATATTCTACAAGAACTCCCCAATCTCTCGTTTCTCCACATAGACTGTATTCACTCCTATCCGGAGGTTACATCTTACATGTCAACCCCCCTGCGTAACCGGATCAGGACTTCTTTGGTAACCCTTTCACTGGGTATACTCCAATATCCAACTCTATCATCACCTCACAGCTATTCCGCGGTGTGGGACAAGTTCTTCGCTCTCGTTTCGCACAGCGACATACTCTTCCCCGATCTTTCTCAACTCATAATCCCGATGATGCCCGCAACGTCAGATTTTTTCAAGAAATACGGGAGCCAAGTGACGTCCATCGAAACCACTTCATTCTTCTCAAGCGGCGTACTGGCTCAAGTCATGGACTTATGCCCATGTATTGAAATTCTAGCGATCGACATATGCGACGAGATTCCGGAATTCCCATATTCCATCCCATCACTGCGCGAAATTCGAATTTCGCCCTGCACGGAGCAATACTGCGGATGGGATCGCCGGAACTTTATACATTCGTGCCCCATTAGACTCCACGAGCTCATGGAGAAGGTCATCATAGTCGAGTTACCAAGGGTACGGAAGATCGTAGTCGATACCAATGGCCCTTTCCACGACCTCAAGACACATAGAGTATTCATGTCCCGATGGAAGGTCAGATGGGAGAGACGTGGAATTCAATTTGTGGACGTAGATGGAGAGGACTTGGGATAGGCAATAGGGTTTGGGCTTGGGGGTAAATGGGATATAGGAAGCGTCAAGTGCTCGAATCTCTTTATTAGTCAACAACTATGCATGTAGACTGACGGTCACACATATGTTTTTCAACCGCGTCAAATGTGAATGGTGATGGCGATTGCACAAGGGTCGGCTTATTGACGGAGCACTAAAATAGCCGTTCAAGACCCTCAAACAGTGTCGCAATCGTCGAATTCATGAACTCAGTCCATGTACATAGACTCGGTCTCAGGGAGGCGCATACACTGACCAGCAACCCTCACTCAACCCTTGGCCAGCCGCAGGGACTCTGATATGTGATAAGGGTTATTGACATTTGAGCCCACCTGAATATACATTGAAGATTCGCGAACGATTGGGTATAGGCCGATCTACAAAATGGCATCCCGGATTATTATTCAGGTGGGCGCCCCCACCTATTTTATTCGCCAAGCGTGTACTAACTTTGTAGGGACAGCACAGATTTGTCGGTCGCAGGGAACTCCAATCTAACTGCTTCACGCATTAGAGAGTAGGTCGTGGTAGCAAGAATAGCCACTTCTATTGGAAAACTTGGTTGAAAGTGAGCAACTTCAAGGTGCGTGGACTGTATGCAATAATCTGCATCTTTTAGTGTGATGCTAGTCATAGAGGCTGAGGCGAAAGACCTAGTTATAGTCCTCCTCTCCTCTGCTCGAACCAGGTTTTTGTGGAGAACGAAAAACAGCGCGCAGCAGCAGAGAGGGCGTTGAAGGGGATATAGAGTGTCATAGGGTGAGACGAAATTTCAGGAAGGAAGAGCCCCATTGGAAGGTTTCGGATCAAGGTGGCAGCTCGGTTCAAACAGTAATCATGCACAGCGGCGGATAGATAGATGAAGAGTAGGCCGACGGTCGTAATTTCAGACTCGGCGAGAGAAAAAACACGGTGTCAGAGATGGGAGACTGTATGGTGAAAGGATCAGACCGCCTGATCACCTACGCGAGAACGGGGGAGGTTGAGTATTCCGGCCTCGTCTGTGAATCAACTGAAATCAGGATGCAGAGCAAACATTCAAGCACTGCGAAATCGTGATAAGGTTCGATTGTAAGTGGTAGAAAACACGATGGGTCTGTGTGAGCTGATCGAATGTTTCATACCAGGTTCAGATTGCCTCACGTAGTAGGAAAGCCGTGCATTTGACGAGGTCGCTACTCTGAGACGAAGGTGGTTTGAAGTGCGATGACGCAGGACCTGGAGGATGAAAGCAAAGTAGAGAGCGTATATGCTTCAATCGGTAAGGTTTGTGGCTTTGCGTACCCACTGGTGTCGAAAGTGTCCATATTCTGGTCAGCGTGAGCGCGAAAGTTTGAGTGGAAGGTGAGGTGGACGAAGAGATAGCGAGGTTTTGATTGTCGGAGTTCAACACACTGTTGTTCCGATACACCGGAACCGAGTCATCAGAATGATGACCTAGGCACCGATGTGACGAGTAATGTTGGCGAGCTAAAAGGAGTGCCTGGATGCAACTGTATCCGTGTGCACAAGGAAGGTCGTAGACCCGACTGGGCATCTTGACAAGCGACATATGAGGAGTGAGATGACTTCCATTGCGAAAGCCTAGTGACAAGTACGTACGTACCTGGAGCCGGTAACTCAAATCGTACGTCAAAGAACCAATCCCCGACCAAGAAAACCAGGACACCCAGTAACTCCCTAAACGAATATGGCCAAGAGGAGAACTAAGTGGCCTGGTACATGTCGATAGGATACTCTAAGCTAAGCGCCCCGGTGCATGATCCGGACACCCTACGAGGCTGAGGTGAACCATAGGCTCCAACCCCTTCACCTCCAACGGGGTATTGGACGCATTAGGCAAGGTACAGCGCCTGAAAGCAGCCACGTACATACACCGATACGCAACGCAGCTCCGCTCTCTATCTCTCTCTTACGACGAACATCAAGACCGCCCAGATAGACCCCATCCCCGCCACACAGGATGAGGGAAGTGGAGCCTGGGATACCGACATGGAGTACGTGGATAGGGGGATGGAGGGAGTCACTCTCGCCCATACCTCTGACACCAACCCCTGCCCCCCACAACGCGCAGATGACTGCTCACACCGCTGATAACACAGGATTAGGGAAGTGGAGCCAGGGTTACCGACATGGAGGACCTGGAGGGGGGGATGGAGGGAGACACTCTCGCCCATACCTCTGACACCAACCCCTGCCACTCACAACGCGCAGATGTCAGCTCAGACAGCTGATCCCACAGCAACCACGACTGGGTCATGGCGGGCGGGAACTGAGGAGGAGACCAAACCCCAACAGGTCCTAGAGCAGTGCAAGAACGACTTCGTCAACGCTATCGCCACCCAGGTCGCGGTCCCCAAACCCGTCTTCAACCTCATCCGACTTAATGTCCTCTTCGACGCATGCGCCCACCGTTTCATGTCCCAAGTAGGATTGCGGTGGATGTATACAACACCGTTTTGAAGCCAAAGACCACCGAGGAGGTCAGTCAAATTCACAAGTGGTGCAATGAACGAAGCATTGGTGTCTGCCGTCAGGATGGAAACACTGGCCTAGTGGGAGGAAGTGTGCCAGTCAAAGATGAGGTCGTCCTCTCCCTCGCCAACCTGAACAAAATCTGGTCTTTCGACCCTGTTTCTGGTCAATTACTTTTTGCTCTCAGTTTTCTACTACTGATCATCCCTTCCTGATATTCTCGTAGCCGACGCAGGTTGCATTCTTCATTCCTTGACGGATTATGTCGCTCCCCACCACCATATCATGCCCATTGAACTCAGCGCCAAAGGATGGTTCATGCGGGAAGCCGTTATTATGTTACATAACTAACGCTGTCTCAGCTGCCAGATCGGAGGGAAGTGGCTACCAACGCGGGAGGTCTTCGCCTCCATCGGTACGGGTCCCTTCATGGCACGGTCCTCAGACTTGAGGTTGTCTTGCCAGATGGCACCATTCTCGACCAGTTGACAACTCTCCGAAAAGACAACACAGGTTTGTAGCCTCCATATAGTGCGAACCGCTAGAGCTCTGATTTGGCATAGGCTACGACCTGAAGCTGCTCTTCATCGGCGCGGAAGGAACTCTTGGTGTAATTACTGGCGTCTCAATTCTCACACCACCCGCACCTCAGGCTTCAAACAATGTTATCATTGCGCTTCCATCTTTCAAAAACGTATTCCCTTGTACCAAATTGTCAAGAGGCAGCTTTTAGAAATCCTTTCGGCATTTGATTTCATTGACTGAACTGCGTACGAACTAGCAGACAAACATGGCCAGGGCCAAGCTCTAACCGAGGAAGAAATTGAAGGAGTACGAAGTTCAAGTCACTGTAAGAGAAGCCTCCTAACCACTGCTTTCGTCATCCCAATGGTCTTTCTAACTCGCCATAATGTGAGCGAATTTCGCTCTCGCCGCTAACAATGGCATACTGCATCCATAGAGTCTTCTGACTACCAATTTTTCCTAGAGGGGTTCGGTCGGAAGGTAGAACGACCAACATAACGCAGACTTTACCATCGCAGACTACAATTTCTCGATAGGACAGACTGTGTTCGACTACGTCCGCTCGGCTGGACGCAACCGGATATCAGCGAGTGTGAACCTGATTTGGTCCCTTTACCGTTCAACTTGGCAATATGTACGATATATATTTATGTCCAGCAAATATACAAGCTCTATCACATATGGGTTCAAATAGACTAAACCCTAAACCAAAACTTTACATATGTTACAACCTTCGCGACAGGAGAAAGAGGACTTAGTCGGACATGCGTATCAGACATGAATCATAGTACGGATCAAGGGTCCTGAGGGCCGTCGTTGGCTTGGTACACGTATAGCATTCAAATCCATGGAGACTACGCACTAAGAAGCGAGAGCGCGGGCCAAATAACTAAATACACATTTTAATACCTGGCTTTTACAGATACAATGTCACCCCCTATGGTCTTAACGGGATTCACGAAATTGGTGTTGATATATTCCCGGGAGGCCTCATGTAAGAATGAAACATCAACATTGGAGGCACTTGCTAAAGTTTCCGCCAAGGTGATGGCGCTATGACCTATGAAGAGTGAAATGAATGTGATGAGGAGGACGGTCCGGTACTGTCAGGACTGATAGCGTTAAGATTGGAGATGCATTAACTGACCTGGTATTATCGATTGACTGACTTGAAAAGGCGAGGATGATGACACAGAAGGATTCACGGATTCGGGCTGTGAGGGAGGTTCTCTCTCTCTGGAATTGGGTACCGAAGAGGATCCGACGTAGTAGTAGAACACGGGAGATGCACCAGGAGAAGTGAGCCCGACTTGTTCAGGCTCGAAGAAGTCGTCCGTCTCCTCTTCCTCCATTACTTCATCGGAACTTGTAGAAACTGTATCAGATATCAGAGAATAATCGGAGTCAGATTCATCCTCATCCATGGGTTCATCCTCTGAATATTCACCAGAGGTACCTGAACTCCACGATGAGCCTGGCCGGAGAATGTCAACGAAGGATCAGCTTAAAGTGAAGAAACTCACCGCTGTAGTTATCATCTTAGGATGGGAGGTAGTGTAGAGTCCGGTGTAATTGAAGCAGATCAGGACTTGAAGTAAGAGATTTGAAAACACTCACCATCGCTGTCATCAATAAAAATACTGCTATACTGAGACGGTATCTTCGTTTCAACCAGGCTGTGAAAAGAATGGCATTGAACATTGGGAGACAGCAAGATTTGCGATGGAAATGACATACTTCAGTCTTGATCTAAGTCTACTAGCCGACCAAGTATTACTTCTCCCTTCCACGGCCGGAGTAAGAGGCCTTTGCAACCGAGATGAGCTTCTAGATAACCTTGAGAACGAGTAGGGTTAGTGCTACATAAACCGATGGCCGTAGCTCACGATTCTTACTTTTCGATTTCTGTCGCTGTGGATGATGACTTTAACTCTTCGACCCTTCGATAGGAGGCAACGGATGGGGATATACGGATGGACAATCTAGGAGTTTCGGTGGCAGGCATTGAGAAGTATGGATAGAGAGAGAGATGAATTGACTGGAAGGCTAGATTTTGAAGGAAAGAGAAGAGGATGTCGAAAGGTGGGATACCCATGGCGTCCGAAAAACGGCTTTTATCCATAAAATTTTAGAAGCAGCTGGAAGACGTATCACCTATTTGCTTAACGGCAAATGAGAGTACGGGGCGACGAGCTTACCTAGCTAGATGGACGGTAGACGCTCATTGGTTCCACAGAACGGTGGAGCCTCCCTTCATTGGACAAGTTTGAGAGTACAGGGCGACGAGCTTACCTAGCAAGATGGACGGTATACGCTCATTGGTTCCACAGAACGTTGGAGCCTCCCTTCATTGGACAATGAATTGTAAAGCGAAGGTGGACTTACCGGCCCGTGATCTACCTGAATCATGGTATTCGGATCAAGCCGAAAATATCCATCAACCAATCGACATCCTGGGACAGTAACTTACATGAGCAAAGTCGAAGGACCAGACGATACGTCGGAATCTCGAAGGGCTCTACCTGGTTCGATAACAGTCATTCTGTGCCCTCATCCAATCCCTGTAGAACACGGCAAACGGAATGTCCCACCAGTCCGTTTCTCCTAGAGAGAGCCAGCCATCACAGTTCAAGATCTTTAAAGCTACGGTACACCGAGCAATAGACGGTTTTACTCGAGACGTGGCGCCTCCCCTCTAACTGTCAAAAAGGCGAGTGTACAGGCCCGATACAAGGTGAGTAAAACACAACGGGACGATGAGCCAGTCCTGTTTTGCTGTGTTTAGGACCTACCAGAGATTGATGAACGTAGTTTTCATTCTCGTAGCCGTATTCATTGGAGCATAGCGGTTCGACGCGGTTTAGCGAAGGTAAAGCTACCGTGTAGTCTTTAGTCCTGAAGGCTGGGACATACTGACTGAACCATGCATCTACAGCTATGGAGGGCTCCTCATACACGCCTTCATCCACGCGCGAAAGCCATAACACCTTACCCGTCGGGTTCGATTCATTGGCTAACGAAACCCTTACTCAAATCGCAAGCTACTTGTCCGACGTACCCACGTATATCACTGTGTTAATGTTGACCAGCAGGAGGCTATCAGGCGTCGGAGAGTACTTGCGGTATACGTCACTATCTGTTCAAGGATCGAAAGGGCGAAGACTGCTCGCATCTCTCTTATCCGGGACCTCCACCTCCAATCGGTACTGCTCACGCGTCAAAAGGGTGTGGTTCAAATATTGGCATGACGCGGAGATGTACCTGGTCTCCGCGTTGATGTGTGAAGTTCTCCCTTTAATGGTCAATCTAACCACCATCCGTATAGACGCACACTCGATAGATACGACCCACACCTTGACCCGGATGAACCGTTGTGGGCTGATCAGGATGAATTCATACGCCCCATTGTTACCTTGTAATCAGGGATCGTTCAACAGGTCGTCCGCCCTCACACTTCCCCACGTCAAGAACATCATGATATCAGGAAGCCACACGCTGGTGTCATTAGCCAACCACAGAGCCCTGACGGAACTTAACATGGAGAGTTTCCTTGATTATGACGACCTGGCAGACTTCATTGCGGGAGCTGATAACAGTCTGCTTGGTCAGTCGCTCGAGGTACTCAGCCTCAAAATTGTTAGATCCATCGAGTTAAGGATGGTGCTTCCCGTTATTTCTCAAACCTTCCGGGCTCTGAAGCTATGCTCCCTCGAACAAGCTTCTATACAACTTTCGGTACGCTAAGAGCAGCACCTTATAGATAAATGGATCCAATACTGATCAGCGTGTTCTAAAGGACGTTCTTGAAGCGATAGGAGGCACGGAACCTCTATTCAAAAAAATGACCCACCTCGTGCTCAATAGGAAGATGGCATCGCCTTTAATGAAATGGGGAAGCAAGTTGCAAGGGTCTAAAGAGCAGGCCAAATACGTTACTGACCATCTCAATGAACCCACTTTTAACCATCCTTCACTAGAGAATATAGGGTTCGGTCGAATACTGTGGCAGAGATCGTTCCTAGGGAACTTCGGGATAACTAAAATTAAAGACGTAGCAACTTGGTGGGACAGATATTTCGGAGTTCAGTTTAGCCCAGACAAATATCCTCTTTGGTGAGGCTGATTCATGCTTAGCCTAGTAAAATACCACTTTTCGCCCCGTAAACTGAATCAGACTTGGGTAGAGATTCGATATACTGGCTCAGGACGGATTACACGGAATCAGGACCAACTACCTTGGTTCATATACGCTACCTCGCCTTTATAAATAATGTATAATGTAACAACGCGTGGAATAACACATATGTTAACTCCAATCGACTTAAGCGAATCACTCATGAGCCAGTCGTGAGGGATTATTCACCTACTCCTTTCATGACCATCCTGTGCCCCTCAGCACCAAGCTCGGTCAGGCCTCCTATGAATCCGCGGTCATACTACCATCCCGTCAGACGGGTTGACCCTTATGGGAGAACTGGGAGAGGTACGCCGGAGTTCAATCATCGAGGTATTAAGGTGACACGCTTTCGACACTATCTGTCAATGATGTGTTGAACCGGGGCATTATCAAAACCATACGCACTGCCATCACTTGTCTACAGAGCCCCCAATAGAGGCCATATAGTATACTTCATTAAAATCGTGCCATGTCAATAGCCATACTCATATTTTCACCAATAATAAAGCAGCAGGTCAGGAAGAGGAAGGTACGACACATATAGAAAGCTAGAAAGTTCAATGAGAACGAGGCAACCGGTGAGGTTGAGACTCACAACAGAGGGTCATGAGGAAGAGGACGCCGGCGGCGAAAGAAGGCGGGAGTCCAGGAGATATGAGAAGATCCTAGACATAGACCAGAGAATAAGCAAAAACAGGAGGGAGGGAGAAGCAGAGAGGGAGTGTGTCGCGAAGGAGGTCCAAGATACCCTGAGAGATGGGGTTATCGGGGATGGAGGCTAACTCCACATACTGGATAATGACGTCCACAGAGAGCGGGACCAGCACGTCATATGTGCGACGAACCAAGTCGTTGATGTGAACATTGCGACTCCTACCCTTAGCGATCGAACCTAGGGTGCCTCAATTAACTGAGTGAAGCAGGAGATGGGTATTACAATACCCGTGGAAGCGGACCAGGTAGACTACGAGGTCGATGGCGACCGACTCCATCCAGCCGATTAGTCGGCCCTCCACCTTCCAATTGTGAGCAAGGCGGAACGTCATCCAATTCTGCCTGGAAAAGATACCATGTAGAGGCATCAACGAACAGACCAATGTCCCCTGGTGTAGATGAGAGATTGAGATCGCGGAAAAAAGCCTGGAGTCGACAGCCTGTCGCGCCACCAATTGAGCTCCGTTATGGCTGACCGGGAGGGATACCGGCTAGAGAAAAGAACGCCTTTGAAAGGGACGGCAAAAATAGGATGGGACGGCAGACGGGATCAGCCATCCCGATAAAGAATGCAATGTGACTCAATGAGCCATGTATCTTATGCATGTTGAACAGGTGACATTGCCGGCGCTCGAACTCCTCCATAAATTCAGAGTCCCTGTGCAGAAATTTCAAGCACTTGACCTCGGGAAGAGGGAAGTCTTCCCAGGCAGGTACCAGCAAAAACCGATGAAAGTGAGAAGCATCGCGGAAAACACCGTCTCCTATCTCTGGGTCCAAGAAACATTGATAAAAGCCAAGTGCGATATCAGGGACTCGCGATAGTAGACGTAGAAGTAGAGGCCGTCAACGAAGAGGATGCCAAGAGAAGGCGAAAGGAGAACGTCAATATCATACTCGTATTTCAGGATAGGGGCAACCTATTTGGCATGCCATAAGACAACAACCGCGTTCGCAATCGTGCACGAGTTGCTACTGTCTCAAGCCCATCCGAACGGTTGCATGTGGTCAATCAAATATTTGACGGGAAATACCAGAGTAAGAACCATCATTTATGGGACGGGAGGACTGGACAGGTGCGAAGAAATAATTCGATTTTGAGGGGACAGGCATGAGAAATTGGCGGGGCAGAAGCCACCTGAAGAGAGAGAGGTCGGCCGGGATAAATGGCGACATGAGACAAGAGAAGGCTCGAAAGGGCGAGCGAACTGTATGAGAACGGCGGCGAGCAAGCGGCGAGAGTCTATGAGGGGCCAGACTTGGGACATTCGATTTTGAGGGGTCAGGCTTGAGAACTTGGCGGGGCAGAAGCCACCTGAAGAGAGAGAGAGGTCAGCCAAGATAAATGGCGACATGAGACAAGAGAAGGCTCGAAAGGGCGAGCGAACCGTATGAGAACAGCGGCGAGCAAGCGGCGAGAGTCTATGAGGGGCCAGGCTTGAGTCCCAAGAAAGCGGTACTCAGTATGTCCGCGACCCTAGAAGGGGTAGGAAAAACCTCCTCGACAATATAATTACGAGTTTACCGAATCGGCGTTTTATCGCTCTTGGAAATGTGCCGGCAGTTACGGATGTTGTCCCTCATACCAAGACCCTGGAATTGAACAACATACAACAAGGGCGAGGTGACGAAAGGACCGCCGAGGTTAACATCGACAACCGAGCGAGATAAAGGGCAGGACATCTGACCCGCCACGACGCGGCTTCGGGACAGGCATGTCGCCGATGGGGACACTGGTCATCAAGTTGTAATCAAGTAAGGTGTAATATCCGGATAGGTTGTGTCTGCAGTGTTCTTGTTGAAATTCTTCCGGTCGGAAGGTGTCACTATGCGATAGAAGAAGCCCTTGGAGTGTTGCGACATGTGAGGACGGGGGTATCACTGTTGAATGGAGTAAGAGAAACTTTTGTATCGCAGTAGATCTGGTTCGGCGAGTGTCGATACAATATCAATTGGAGGGTATGAACAGGGCACCTCAGTCACCTGGCTCATATAACCTCTTAGGTTCATCAATTTGAATGAGCCACCTAACCTTTTGGTTACTCGAGCCACTGCTGGCTGAGCCAGTGGCTGAAAAATCTTTCTTTTGGGCTCAGCCAGTTACTAAATGGCTGGATAATTCTCAGACAAAATGAGCCA
>JAMZDL010000254.1:0-27146 GCA_027579765.1 Candolleomyces efflorescens
TGTTAGCATATCTGGTTAGAAATTCGCAGCTATGCTGAATATCATCCGTATATGCAACCTGGTTTTTTTATGATGGTGCCTAATGGGCAATTGACTTCATTTTTCGTCTCCGAGCAGTGATAAATCAACCCCCGTCGTGCTTTATATACTCTCCAAATTCGAGTTTCTAGTATTCGAGAGTCACCTTGTAGCACTCGTCGCATATGTAGCTCAGATGATGACAGAAGCTCATTATGCGACCCCTTCAAGGAATAATGGGTTAGAGACGTTGTAGCATTGCACGACAATATGATTTACATCAAGTCAAATGAGCTACAACTACATAGCGATCCTGTCGAGCGATGAGTACAAAAGGCCTAGGTCAGAGCTTGGCGAGTGGTGAACCCCCATAGACAAAATGATTCTTTCGTTTCATGGGCCTAGCGAGGCTCAGATCCTTCGAAGGGGATGAAACCTTTCTTTCTGGAGTGCAAGGTGTCTGGGGAACGCGCTTTGCTTCGGGCACCTCCTGCGGGTCTTCCTCCGGGTATCGTTTCAAGGCCTTGCGGGCATTGCGCTCCAGGACTTTGTTGGCGAGGGGAGAACCGTCGGGAGAGGCCGGTACGTTCTCGAGAGGGGGCGTCGTAAACCGTTTGATGTACATCTTGGTCTCGATCGCGTTAACTTGAAGATCAGATCCGCCGTCGCTGTCGTTGATCTCAAGGCTAAGAATGGCATCGTTGAACATACGAATCACTTGACGGTACTGCGCAGCGACCTCCTTCATCATCTCCTCGAACTCTTCATTTGCAACGCTCTCCAAATCATCGCGATATCGTAGCACAATCCTCCTCTTCTTCCCAGTATACGGCTCAATCCAACTTCCAAAAGAATTCAGCAGCTTAATGCACGCCTCTGGCCATTCCTGAGCTATTTGTCTGGGGGTAAATATGTCCACAAGGAAGGCTCTCTTGGAGGTGGCAACACCTTTAGGAGTCTCCCTCCTCCATTCCTTGATCAGGTGGGACTGGAAAGGAAGTAAAACACCATTGGAGTCGTAGACGTGAATGAGGTAAATGTAAATGTAGAAAAATGACTCCAGATCGTCCAGATAGTCTTGAGCAAGTGGCGGGATAGTCTCCAGAGAGCCTTCGAGCGGAACAGAGCCTAAGAGTACAGAAATTGACTGGAATAAGGATGATCCCTGGAGTTCAAATGTGTTAGTAAACACGATACCAATGTCCAATACTCTGCTACTTACAGATCTCCAATCAGCACTTCGCTGAGCTATGTCTCTGCCAACCTTGATTGCCAAGTGAAGATCAATGAGGACACCTGAGAAACCTGGTGGTGGATCTGGTCCCCCGTCCCGCTTCCCGAGCAGGACATTGTTCACATTAACATCTCGATGCAGAATTTCCTTCATGTATAGCTCCATGTGACCTACAGGGGGACCACGTTAGACGGGCGAGGGGGTTGGGGAAAAGGAACTTGCCTATGATGGCATCTCGAAGTGCGCGTAAAAGTTGCTTTGCGGACTTGAAGTTCTCGATGGAGTCACCGTAGTGAATCATCATGATCCGAACCGCGACCCGGTTGTAGAAGTCTTCATGTGTTATGCCGCAGCTGCCACGGAGAAACTTGGTCTCTCCGCGATTCGGCAGAAAGGAGACCATTTTACCGACGCCTGGCAAATGTTTCGCTTCCTCAAGGTAGACGTCTTCCGAGACCCTCTTTTCGTCCTTCCAGCAGTCCTTTATGAGGTATCGCATACCAGAGTCTGGATCTTCGACACTCCAGCACTGTGTAGCCCTTCCGCGAATACAGTAGTAAGGAGTGATCGGGTCGACTTTGCACAGTCTATAATCGACCTGGGAGGCACCGTCTGCCGTTGTCGCAGTCAGAGTTCCCTTGACCTTCCTACCATTCTCGTAGATCCACTTGAAACTGGTATCAAGTCCAACCACATTCTCGTCGTGTGAATTGAGGCCCGCCACCAGTCGGATAAATATTTCTGGCTCGGCGTGTATGTCGATGAAGGGCGTATACATGCCACCGCTGCGGTCAAAGTGGAACAGGCGGACTTTGTTCTCTGTAAGAACAAGAGCTCGAACGAAGCGCCTGTTAGGCTGCTGGATAAAGATCTGGCTATATGGGCTTGAGTATACGTAAGAAGAGAGATACGAGAAAGACATACCGGGCGTAAACTCCAACCTGCTGCCACTGGTCCCTGTCGGACCACTTTTGCCTTTCGAGCTTCATTTCTTGGAAGGATGACATGTTTTCGAACCCCACGCCGTGAGCTTTCTTAGATGCTCTATCTCGAGGGACTTGGAAGGAGTTGCCTGAAGCTTTGACAGATACGTCGGGGCGTGACCAGAGGGAATCGGTTTCTTCCTCTTGGTGTGACAAGTTCGTCACATGGGTGTCTATGGCCACACGCGAGGATGATTCGCTCGCCTCGGTTCCGTCACGCACTTGGTGCACAAACCACTGCAAAATTCTGTTGATTACTTTGACATACGGCTTGTATAGTTCAACCTCATGCAGTTTGCGACTCGGAGCACTGTTGTCTATGGGAATACCAACCCAACGTTGACCGGTGTAGACGTCCTTGTTCGCCAGGAAGTTCTTTATGTCGTCTCCTTTTGCAAGATCAACGTACAGAGAGCGAACCCACTCTCCGGAGCTATCTACCTCAACCGGCTCTCCGAGGTCTGCCTCCACTTCTTGTTTGTGCTGGTCACGTTTGGAGTCCGGTGCGTACTTCATGGAGGCCTTTGGTCCATGAGGAGTGGAAGTGCTTTGCGATTCGAGGAAGATACGAGTGCTTGACTCTAGGTTCCGCTTGTCAGAGCTGGCATTGGAGCTCTCCTGAGTGGCATTTGCTGCGCTCGCAGGACCTTGCAGTTCCTCATCATCGGGAGGGTGGGGGACTCGGAGTTCGTTAAACGGATTAGAGGGGGATTCGTCCAGTTCTGGAGGCGTGAAAACGGGCTCTTGGATGTCGGGAGGTTGTGTCATGGTGGATGTGAGGATGCAAGCTCTAAATTCTGAACAAGTCGGCTTATATGAGGTCGTGAATCTGATGGTGTGATGGTGATGGGTTCACGTTCCAATTTGGGAAGTCAATACGGGAAATGCCGGCGGAGCATGAAACACGATCACATGAATCATTGTTTGTGTCGTCGTGACACCGACCACCATCACCACTACCACCACCGCCCAACCAGACCCTCAGCGACGTTTATACTTCATCGACTTGTTTGGATTCGCGACTCAGATATGTAGGTTTGGTCCTCCATTTGCTTTCAACCGCTCGCTGAACGCCTTCTAGACGATGCACACCAGGTCCTCCGCTAAACGAGCGAACGTACCACTCACAAGCGAGAGCTTAATAGGCACTGAACAGGCGCAACTCGTCGCTCCTGATCTTGCAGGAGCCATTGCTCTTGATTGCACTACATTTGCTCGCTCTTTATATTGCGACCTTGCGTCTGAATCCTCGATCGACACATTCTTGAAGAAATCGCGGTCATACAGCACGAAGCAGCGTCGTTGGAAGCTTCCTCAAAACTGCGCGATGCTTTTCAATCGCGACTTCTATACACCAGTTCGGAATGCTGTCTCGTCGATTCTCAAACATTTCCGGCCGGGTGCTACGGCTGAAGGCAAGCGCCAAGTCGTCGACACTCATTCAACCGACCTCGCGCATAGCGATGGCGATCCTGCAACCCACAAGTCTCGACCTAGTCTTGTCATCACAGCGGAAGGTCCATCTTTCCAACTCCCTCAGGAATGCTCAGAGCCACAATCCTCAAAGATCGGGTTCTCGAACATCGCTTCGTGTATCGAGGTTGCACTGAACGACGATGATCTTCCTGTCGAAGAGCAACTTGTTCGTGCGGCAATCTATGCTAGGTAAGGCCCTCCTTATCCCGTGAGCATCTTTCCACTGACAACCGATATTCGCCTTCAGACAAATTTTCATTCACCAGCCAAACCGTCGATTCGTTCGTGTGCTCACACTCATTGGCCATGACCTTCGATTGTTGCACTTTGACCGTAGCGGCGCCCAGTACACACCTCCGATCGATATCCACGATGACCCTCACACTTTCGTCCGACTCGTTCTCGGTCTGAGCTCCCCCAACGAGTCTGACATTGGCCTTGACACTAGCATTCGATGGTCGATCGTCAACGGCCGCAAGGTCGCTGGGTCCTTGATGACACGGCGTGCATCCGATGACAAGGAAACAGTTTACCCGTTGATTCAAATAGAGCCATTCTTCTGTCGCTCAAATATTTGTGGTAGGTCTACGACATGTTGGAGCGTGTTGGACCAGGAGACGGGAGAGGAACTTCTTGTGAAAAGCTCCTGGAGGTCTGAGAATCGCGCGTCCGAGCATATCTACCTCCAAGCGGGTGTTGGCGTCGCCGGCGTGGTCCAAATGGTATCATGCGAGCCAGATCGCACTCAGACCAAGGAGCTTCGCGCTCTAGGGGACGCAGCCCCTCCACCTGGTTTTGAAAATCGGATCGAAAGTCGCGTGGTCGTAAAGCGGTGTGGCCAACCGGTTTCGAACTTTACTTCTCCGAAGCAAGTGCTCTGCGCTTTGCGTGATGCCATTGCCGGTAAGCTGCCTATTCATCGTCTATTTACCTGTCTCTTTTGACTCATTTTCTCTCCAGGGCACAGGACGTTAGTGAAGAAGGGTACATTACACCGAGATGTAGCGACGCAGAACATCGTACTTGGGAAGCCTGGCGCGGAGGAAGGGAACCGGGGAATACTCATCGATTTCGATCTGGCAACTCATTTCAGAGGGGATGAGACTTCTCCTCTTGCGGACTGGACAATTGTAAGCTCGACTCCCACTTGCAAGGCTTCTCAAATATGTACTCACACACCTACCTTAGGGCCACCGCTTTTTCCAATCCGCCATGGTGCTGTCGAGTCGTACTGCGCTTTACCCGCTCCCTCATAGCCATCTAGACGACCTCGAAGCGTTCTTCTACGTTCTCACCGATATAATCCACTCTTATGACCAAGGAGGCGCCACTAGGTCCATTGGCGAAGACCTGAAACTTTGGTTGGAGACTGAGGCGCCGTTTCTTGGGACGCTGAAACGAGGGTTCCTGCTTGAAGAGCCGCTTCATCGGTCCATCTCCTCGAGGTGGCCAAAGGCCTTTTTGGACGTATTCTATGCGCTCCGAAAGTTTCTGAAACCGATCGTTCATAAAAAGATGGTTTTCACTTATGATACTCCGGAAGAACGAGCGGAAGATTGGAAGGCGTTGATGCTCGATGTGGATATGCACTACGACTTCTTTCTTCAAAAGTTCGACGAGGGGATTGCAGCGTTGGAGGAGGAGGAGGAGGGGGAGCGGGCGGTTGATGCACATGCGGCATTGGTCCCTGGGCTAGTGGAGGGGCCAGCACCTCAAGCTGTTAGAAATACGCTGAAGAGGTCGTCTGAGGAGATGAATATCGCGTCGCAGCCCGCCCACAAACGTCCCAAGATGCCCCTCCCCGTCCGAGCTCGTCGTGAAATACGTTCTCCGCCCGTTCTTAGGGGTCGTTAACTCTTTCAATCAATCGTTGTACTTTGCGCTGTAGTTAGAAACGTTTTCAATAGACTGTGTTGCCTTGTGATAGCTGACTCCTGAGTGAGACGCGAATCCGCCGACCAATAATGCCTAACGTCTCGCACCCACAAGCAGCGTTGAGCATCACAATCGATGGAGACAGCACCAAGTCTTGTTAATTGGGAGAGTGGGTTTTTGGTACTGAATTTCGTTTCTGAGTGCGCTGGTCTGTGCCACGTCTCTTGTGGCAAGCGCGCACGGACTGATGTCATCCCGCCTATCGGGTTAGGGTCCCGTCCGTCTCCCACTCGTCGCCGTCGTCGTCGTCGTGTCTCCACCACCACCACCACCACCAACTAACCTATGACCAGCACACCACAATGAACACCACGAAATCCACACCACTCACATCCCTCCCACCCGAGCTCCTAATCCACATCCTCTCCTTCTGCGACGTCCTCTCCCTCGCCTCGCTCCACCTCGTCTGCAAGTCGTTCGATGCGCTATTCCGAAACCCCCTCAACGAGAGTGTGATTTGGAGGAACGCGTGTGTCTTGCATGGGCTTGTTGGGTTTTCAGAGTCACGGGAGGGCGAGGGCGGGGACGAGGTGGGAGGGGAGGTGGGGGTGGGGTCGGAGCCACCGCGTAGGGAATGGGGTCGGTGGCGAGAATGGGTTTCAAAGCGAGGAGGAGGAAGGAAAGCGACTGACGTGGTTTGGTCAGATGTCTTGGATACGTACAGTGCACAGAGTCTGAGCGGGTTCGATCTTAGTGTGAATTGGAAATCGTTCTGTGAGCTCCTTTCATCGATCCTACTTCACTTCACTCACTAAACTCTTTATGTTCTCAGTCAAACGACGCATTGAGATATCACGCTCGTTCGTTGGGGAACTACCATCTGATATCATCTGCTACAAAGATCCTTTCACCTCCGCTGCTGACGCTGACGTAGATGATGATGATTTGGCGGTACTGTTAAACGACACCAACGATACGTCCCACCTCGCCCGCCTCCGCAGGATCTACAACGCCCTACTCAGAATCCGTACACTGCGGAACGAGGTGCCGCCGGATCCACCTCATCCCGTTTGGGGTGTCGAGTCCGCTAGCGACGACGACGATTCTGAAGATGATGAATTGATAATCGAAGACGACGACGAAGAAGAAGACGACGACGGTGACGACGATTCGGGTATGCAAGACGACGAGAACGACAACGAGGAATCAAACGCCGAGTACAATCCCCAACCGACACTAACCCCCCTCCTCCTAACGCGCTACGTCCACACCCTAAGCACCCTCATCTCTCCCCTCGACAAAGTGCACCGCATCAAAGTCGACGAGCGGAACGGTTTCTTCATTTGTACGAGTGCGAGTGGGGGGCTCGTCGTGCGAGATTTAGAAGAGGGGAGGGTGGTATGGGAGTTGCCCAAGGTACGTTTCCTTCCTTCCTTCCTTTCTTTCTTTCTTTCTTTCTTTCTTTCTTTCTTTCTTTCGTTCATTTGTTCGTTTGGTTTGTTTGGTTCGCTTTGCTCCTCGTTCCATTATTACTTTTAGGCGATAACTGCGGAAACGTACTGACACCCCACGCTATGATATAGACCTACGTCCGCCCGTACGCTCACCTAGAATACGAAAATGGGTATATGGTATTCGACCGGTCGGATGGTTCGAAAGAGGTTTGGAGGAGCTCGTCTATCCCCTCCTCCCCTTCCCCTCCTTCTTCATTGTCATCGTCATTGCAGGAGCGGGTGCGGCCGGATGGGAAGCAGGAGCTTGCGTGGGCGTTGGCTAGGCCGTTTTCGAGTACGAGTACGACGAAGACGAAGACGGAGACAGAGACGGGGACAGAGGAAACGGAAGGAGAAAGGGAAAGGGAACCGCAAAGGAGAGGGGAAGCGAAAAGAGATAAAGTCCTCCTCGACGCGCTCCGCTCGATCGCGTTTGGGATTAGGGACCGCGAGACTAGGGAGCGGGTGTTGGGGTTTGTTAATGCTTCTTCCCCTCCTCCTTCTGCTTCCTCTACCCCTCATACCTCCACCACGTCCCCTTCTGCTTCAACTTCCACGTCTACTTCGACTTCGACTTCCACCTCTACCAACACCTCTCCGAACACAAACACGAACACGAAAAACAACACGAAGAAAGAGGAGCTCCCGATCGAAGCCCTAATACGGTGTACGTCCTCGTTCGCAAACGATCCCCTCACCCTGTCCGGGTTAGATTTTAGTGTGCTCGAGTTGATGTTTGGTGGGTCTCGCGGGGAAGGGGGTTTGGGTCGTGGTGTTGGTGGGGTTCGTGGAAGTGTAGGAGAAGGAAAAATAGGAGGAGGAAACGAAGGGAGAGAAGGGGGAAAGGAAAGAGGGGAAAGTGGAGAGCGAGGAGGGGAAAGAAAAGAGGGAAGAGAGGGAGGAAAGGGAAATGGAAAGAAACTTTCACCCATATTCACCCCGCACCTAGTCTTACCTATCCCTACGATCCAAGTGTCGGGTGAGAGTGTGGAGGATCCTACAAGGGCTTATCGGTGCGTTTCCTTTTTCGTCGTTGGTTTCGTCGTTGGTTTCGTGAATTGACTTTGGCCGCGTATATTTTATTTATCGACCGACCGAATCACTCACTCACTCATTCACTCACCTCACCTTCTACGACCAACCTAACCCAACCCAACCCAACCCAAAACCCACCTCCAACCGAACAACCAAACTAAAAAAAAAAACAACAGGTTCGTCTACCCAAACCTCCTCGCCGCCTCCTCCAACCGCGCATACATATGGGACCTGAGAACGGGGGAGAGCGTACAGGTCGTAAAGGATATACAGAGTGTGAGGGTGCCTGAGGGGTATCGTGAGTTTTTGGATGGTGGTTCCTCTCTGAATGCTAGTTCTAGTGGGAGTGTGGGTGGGAGTGTGGGTGGGGAAGGTAAGTTCACTCGGAAAGACGAAGATGAGTAGAAGCTAACGAAAATAGGTACGGCTGTACACCCAGCGGGTGTGTTGGCTGTTTTGGGGCTTGCTCCCTCTTCTACTTCCACTCCGGAAGGTGTATTGGATTTTTCGCAGGAGTTCGAGGATGATTCCGATATCGACGTTGATGTTGAGGAAGTGGATAGGGACGAGGACGAGGAAGAGGGAGGCGGTGTACGTGTTATATTGCCTGCGTATGCTGGACCGCAACCTGGTGTTGGATCTGGTTCGGGGTCGAAAGGGAAAGCGAAGGAGAAAGAGGAGGAGGAGGAAGAGGAGGAAGAGAAGGAAGAGGGGAAAGAGGAGGGGAAAGAGGAAGACCCCACGTTCCCTACGTTCCACCCCTTCAAATCAGGTTGGTGGGATTCGAACTCTACGTTTAGCGGGAATGGGTTTAGTTCGCTCTCTCCCTCCGCTCCCCCCTCACCGAACGCAAGTGCAAGTGCAAGTGCGAGTGCGGGTACGGATGAGGGTACGGGTACGGGTACAAGGAAGAAAAGAGGGGACCCGCTAGCGCTCACTACGAATACGTTCACGCAGCTTGGGAATATTAATTATGTCGAGCTGGGCGAACGGTGGATTTTTTTGTGTGGGGAGGAGGGTGTGAGAGTGTTTGCGCGTTCTGCAGAGTATTTCTCTTCGCCTTATCAAGTCATTCCTTCCTCCACTCACCACGCTCCCTCAACATCATCATCATCTTCACCGTCTTCGTCATCTTCACCAACATCGTCGTCGTCGCCTACAATCACACCAGGCCACCTAACCCTCCGCATCCCCTCTGACAAAATCCAATATACTCGGTGGAGCGCCTCGCTCGGACCTGGATCTTACAGACCGCATTGGGGGGCTGAGGTGGTGCGACAAGAGGTCGTATGGGACGACGAGATGGCGGGGAGGAGGGAGGAGAGTGTGAATGTGGGTGGGGTGGAGAGTCCGGCTTGGAGGGCTTTGAGGAGGGGGGTGCGGAGGCGTACACGCGCTGGAGTAGGTGCCGGAGCAGGTGGAGGCGGCGGAGGAGGAATAGGAGAAAGAGGGGGAGAAGGAGGGCAAGGGGAAGGGGGAGAGGAGACGAATGGGTTGGGGAGTAGGGTGCCCAGGAGGAGGAGGATGTACGATGAGTTTGTAGCGGTGCATGTTTCGCCGTGTCAGAACCACCTGGCGTTGTTGTTGTCTGCTTCTCGACTTTTGGTTGTGCCGTTTTTTGAGAGGTTGATGGTTCCGGCGCCGTTATTACCTTCACTGGTACCTCCTCTACCACAACACCAACACCAGCCACACCAGCAGCAACGGGAAGAAGAAAGGAGGCAACAAGTGGAGGACCTGTGGGATGTAGGTGTGGATGTGCAGTTGGGCAGTGTAAAGTGTCCGAGTGTGTATTTGAGTTATGGGACGGGTGAGGCGGGGGGTGGGGGGTGTGCGGGAAGGGTTGGGGTCGTTACTGTGAGTGTTATATTCCGTTTATCCTCCCTTCTTCCTGTCTCCCTATCCGTCCATCTCTCTATTCATCGTCTATTTATCGTTCCATTTATCATTCTATTCATCGTTCTTTTCATCATTCTATTCATCGTTTTATTCATCGTCTATTCATCGTCTATTCATCGTTCTATTCATCGTTCTATCGATTGGAGAGGGGGCTAACGACAATACGCAGCAACAAGGTATATACATCATCACGCCCTACCTCAACCCCCCGCCGCCTACCAACTCGACATCGACACCCACGAGGCCGGTAGAGTTGGTAGTCATGCGTTTGGCACCGTCGTTTATGAGTCCACGTCGGCTTATTGAGGTGTCGTGTTTGCAGATGAGCGATACGGGGGTTTGGGTTAACTATGATGCGCCGGAACCTCCGAAGTTCGTAGTGGAGAAAAAGGTGGAGGTTAAAGTTGAGGTTAAGTCTGATTCGAAGGGGAAGGGCAAAGGGAAGGGGAGTGGTGTGTCGAGGTATGAGCGAGAGGAGGAGGACGATGAGATGGTTGGTGGGTACGATGAGGACGAGGACGAGGACGAGGAGATGGGTGATCAGTGGGAAGACGAAGAAGACACGGACGATGAAGCGCTCGAACCCTACCCTTACGGCGACGACGAAGCACCCGAACCTAACCCTTACCGCAACTTGGACAGCGCGCCGGCTCTTGTACCCGCTAGCCGTCCAGGTTGGGTAGTCGATCCGCGCTACCCGATGGTCGCGATTCAGTTCAACGATGATGGGAAAGCGTATAGCCAGGCTGTCACCGCTCAGTCATCATCATCATCCGCACCCGTCCCCGCGAGCACAAGCGCTAAAGGGAAAGAACGCGCCGCCGACCCTCCCTCGTCACGTAAACCCCTCTCGTACCACACCCCCGGTAAATCGCGTCAATGGATCAACCAGCACTTCCCATTAGACACCACGCCGCCTTCGCAGTTCCAAGTTGAGGGGGGTAAATGTAAATGGAACCATGCAGAGAGGGTGGATGGGAAACGCAAGTTGGGAGGTGGGTTGGAGAGGGATGCGGCGATGCAGGAAATTGAGTTTACGATGTCGTTGGGGAAGAAGAGGGTTGATGAGCGCGGGGTGGGGTGTGAGGGTGTGCAGAGTACGTTTGTGGTTCCTATCATCGTTTGGGGTGGTTCCCGTTTGCTGACTGTTGACTCTAGATTTGCCGAATGGCGATATGCTAGTTGAAACTGAGGAAAGTGAGTATTAATCACCATCCCTGTCCGTTGTTGAATTGAGTTGATGATATTGGTGTGTTTTTAGTTGCTGGTGATACGTTTACGTGGATTCATCAGAGGAGGACAAAGTCGGAGGTGCATCAGATTAGGTTTGTTCCTACTGAATATTGAAGTTTTGCGATGTGAAGCGTGTACATTAGTAGCTGTTTTCTTTATGTACTTTGGGCTTCCTGCAGAATTGCCTCGTCTCGTCGTTCCTATTCGTAAGCACTCATTCCTCAACCATGCAAAAATATTGACCGAGGTAGGGGTCGAACCTACAATCTCCTGATTCGTAGTCAGACGCGATGCCATTTCGCCACACGGCCGATGGGTTTGCTTTGATCAGTTCCCGAGCCGTCCATCAGTCTCCGAGCCGTGCAGGGCAGGCCTTTGCATTCGCAAAGGCGATGGACGGTGAGCTGGTCATGAGTACTGTTAGCTGCGCAGCAAATGTATCGTGCTTCTCCGGTATAACGTATGATGGAGCGAGTATGCAAATGCCTCAGGCACGACCCTTACTCCGAGAATCCGAGTTGGACCTTGGAGCAGGGCACGTTCGAATAGAAACGACGCCAAGGCCGTTTGTTCCGATGTTACCATGACCCTAGCCAACCGTCCTCCCCGGGGCGGGTACCCTTTGACTCACAGATTTATACCAATGCTGACAATCTGCTTAGAGCTTCTTTGATGACTTGCCAAATCGAGTCTTCCGGAATATTGCCTCCAGAGCGCTTCAGCTCTTCCACGGGCGCGAGTTCATCAATCGCGTACACATTGACAGGCATCCTTTGTTGGTCCTTTGTAAGCTCTACGACTTCTCATCGATATCTCACCATCCGGCCTGGTCACTACCCTGTCTTCTTCTCCAGAGGGAGTTAAATTATGATGAATTTGAAAGTTGCTCCACATGGGGACGGGATGCTTCGGTGCGGTTGGGCTTCTGCTCATCTATAAAACCCTCAGCTGGGTACCGACCCTTGCCAGCTCGTTGTGAGGTCAATCTTCCCTTTACTTCGACCATGATTCTTGCCTCACGAGTTGCCTTTGGGTTCGTCTTGGCCCTCGCGTGGGTCTCTGCTACTCTTGGCGCGTTGAGCAGCCCGTCTCTTGCCGGACCTCTTACCAAGAATTGTACCCAAGGATGGAAACACTCGGGTACCGCAACGGGCAAGAACGTCACCATTGCAGGCGTATCGACCTACCTCGCAGAGCCCACTCATCGTAGTGGGACCAAGAAAGTCATCCTCTTCTACTCGGATGTTTTCGGTAGCTTCTTCATCAATAACCAGCTACTTCAAGATTACTTCGCGTCACAAGGTAATATTGTCTGTCTCGAAAATCGCCGATATACGCACTGAAAACATTCGCTGGACAGGATACTACGTCTTGGGACTGGATTATTTCTTCGGGGATCCAATCGGGCTTCACGTCGACCAAGATCTCATCCCCTTCGATCCCAACTTTGACCTCCCAGCTTGGCTAGCGAAATCGAGAAGGCAAGCCGCAGAAGCCGTGCCTGGCTGGAACGAGGGTGTCAGGAAGCGATATGGTGAGTCACACGTTCGCATGTTAGGACCAAATTTGTCTGACGTACGAGCGAATAGGCAAAAACGCCAAGTACACCGCAGTTGGTGAGCTCGATCTGGACGACTTGTCTTGACGTCAAATTCACCACATTCTTCAATCTTAGGTTATTGCTTTGGTGCATTGTACTCCATGCAAATTGGAGCAACAGATGATGTTGTAGCTGGTAAGTCCATTATACCCGGCACATAGTGATCATTACTAACCGTCTCGCCAGCTGCGTTCGCCCACCCTGGTGACCTTACTGAAGCTCACTTTGCAAATCTTACCAGTGAGTCCTATTTGACAACGATTAACATGAACGCCATGTAACTCATTGTCTCCTTGACACAGAACCCCTGTTGATGTCTTGCGCTGGTGAGCTTTCTTGACACTCCGTTCGTAAGAAGCACTTATTAACCGCAGCGATGGTATCCAGAAATAGACCAGACGTTCCCCACACCGAGTAGGAATCGCGCCGTAGACGTTCTTACCGAGAATAACAAGACCTATCACTACCAAGTGTTCTCTGGCACACAACATGGCTTTGCAACGAGATCGAATCCTGCCGACCCTAATTCTGGTAAGCCATATAGCCGTATCGAGTGACGGCTTTCGCTGACGATCATCTCAAGTCTGGGCTATGCGAGAGTCTGCAAGGAGCGTCGCTGGATGGTTTGATCGATTCAGCAACTAAGGAACGGGACCAACCTCCATCGTCTGAGCTAGATATGGCATGTTGTAGCCTGTAACTTGTTATTTGGAAATTACGATTCTCGACAAGTTCTCACTTGTACATCATTTACTCAAATTTTATTCGTTCAACGTCTTTCACTTTTCAGCTCTCAGTTTGAACCTGGCCGTGCAAGGTGATTGGCTGGTACATGCTATCGGAATTGAGAGTAGGGAGGACGGAAATTTGGTGAATGTCACTGATACACGAGCAATTCGGCTTACACTGGCAGATGTCGAGCGCTCTATGCCAGTATTTTTCGAGTGTGGCCTGTGTCGATCTTCAAGATGCACAGAGCTTACTACCCATTCACATGGGATGCTACTACTCACCCTCTATTAGATTGAACAAACCCACATAAACGGCGAGCAATCCGGAAAGAGATGCAGATGGATCTGGTATGGCATAGCATTGCACGATGATCTATCTATACATGAAGTAAGATGGATCTTAAATTACGTCGTTGTACAGGCGAGCACGTTGAGAATATTGAGAGCTTCCGGCGCAGTCAATATATACGGGGTGTAACAAGAAATAGTGAGGGTGTGATCTGTGGTTCGACTACTAGGAGCATGAAAGGCAGATTGCCAGAACCTCAGGGATGCTCACGTTAATCTACATGGCCCGGCGCTTGGGACGGGGTAGGTCTCCTCGACTGCCACCCATTCTCTTCAAATGGTTCTCCCCAGGACGCGAAGAACCGGAGTCAACATCTCGGTCTGAACTCTTCGATATGTCTTGCTGGTTGTCACCCAACTCTTTGATAGCTTTGTCGAAAAATTGAAGCACCGTGTCATAGTGCTTGTCGATTTCATCTTTCATATATTCAACCTCCCTGCAGGTGTTGTCCGTGACTTCCTTATCCATAATATCAATCTTCTTAACTACGTGAGGGAAGATGAAGTTTCGGAAGTTGTCAAGGAGATCGATGCATGGATCCGGCCAGCGTCGTCGAAATGGTTTATCGCCGGTGCTTTTCTTCGACAGGAAGGAATGCTTCGAGTCTCTCACAGAAGACGGAACATGTCGCTCCCACTTCCTCATCATTGACGGGATCTTGTACGAGGCACCATCAGCACCGTAGACGTGCAATATATATATGTAGATGTAGAGGAAGGCCTCCAGATCATCAAGGTGGTCATGAGCAAGAAGGAGCACCTCCTCGTCCTCGTCATCAGTTTCGTCGCCTTTCTCCACGGCATCTTTGCAACTCTTGAGGAGCGCAACGGAGAGGGACAAACGAGAGCCCTGTGTGTGTAGATTGAGTATAGATTGCAGAGAGAAAACATGACCTTACGTACATTTCGCTGTTCCTCGCTCAAAGTACGTCTCTCGCTCTGGATTGCCATGTAGAGGTCGATCAGTATTCCACAGTATCCAGGATCCGCATCTGATCCGTCCGCCTTTTTCCCTATTAAAATATTATGGATAGTGATATCTCGATGCAATCGCTTTGTCTTGTATAGGTTCATGTGGCCTGCGTGGTGTGATCATGTCAGAAGGGTATCGAGAGACGATGTGGAGAAACCTACCCTTGATGGCATCTCGAAGAGCGCACAAGAGCTCTGTGGGAGTCTTGAAACGCACGATCGGTATTCCATAGCTTTTCAGCACAATCCGGATCGCAACGCGGTTTAGGAAATCTCGATGAGAAGTCACCCCTCTTGCACGAAAGTGCTTAGTCTCCCCGCGATTCGGCTCGAAGGAGAGCATCTGAGCGATACCCTGCACGCCTTTGAGCTGATCTAGGTGCTCATACTCAGGCACCCTATCATCAACCTTCCAACAGTCTTTGACCAAGAGCTTGTCCCCAGTTGTCGGATGAAGGACACTCCAGCACTGAGTACCTCGTCCGCGAATATCGAAGAACGTGATAACCGGATTTACTTCAGAGAGGGTGTATGTGATTTCGGTGTTGTCTTCTTTCAAGGTAGTAAGACTGCCCCCAACCTTCCTTCCGTCTTTGATTTTCCATTGGATGCTAGCATCGAAACCGATCTCTGACTGGTCCAGAGAGTTGAGTCCTACAACAAGGCGAATAAAAGTGTGTGGATCCTCGTGAATGTTGATCTCTGAAGTGTAAAATCCTCCACTGCGGTCGAAGTGATAGAGGCGAACTTTTTGCTCAGTCAGGAGCAGAGCACGAACGAATTTTCGATTTGGTTGATGTATGAAGATTTGCCTATGAATAGCGGTCTACACTTGGTCAGACTAGACAATGATTTGCGTACCTTGCGTAGACTGCGATCTGGAGTCCTACAACTTTACCCGGGGACCCAGCCGCCTTCTGCATCTTCATCTCTTGAAAGGACACCATATTCGAGAACCCGACCTCTGCAATCAACCCTTCTGCGTCTTCCTCGGGTACTTGGAAGCATGAGCCTTCGCCCCTGATTGAAACATCCGGGCGTGACTTAAGTGTCGTCTTCGTCGCTTCTTGGTGCGAAATATTCTTTGTGTTGGTGTCAATCGCTTTCCTCAGAGACGCCCCCTTCTTGCATCTTTTGAGAACAAACTTCTTGAGGATCGCGTTGGTAATATCGACATATGGATGATAGAGATCCCCCTCTACCTCAGCGCTCAGAACGTTGGCCCAGCGGCCGGATCTGTATAGCTCGCACTCTGCAAGAAACTTCTTGATTCGACCTTTACTGACGAGGTTTTTGTACAAAGATTTAACCCATACTCCGTTATCCTTCAGAGCAATCAGCTCGCCGAGCTCCACGTTGATTAAATTCTTGTGCTCCTCGCGCTTAGGGTTCGGCTTCAGGGGCTCGCTGATCTTGGTGGCGTAGGGTGTTGATATTTCTTGGTTCGTTGTGAAGCTTGTGCCGGCCTCATTCAAAAGTGCTCTGGTGCTTGGGCTAAGACAAGACGATGGCTGTAGATCGCTCATCTTTCCTCGCGGAGCTGTCATTTCCTTGGGCCGAGGAGGTGTGGCAACGATGGGATTCGGGCAGCCCTCGCGTCCCTGCTCGGAACTCTGCGACTCAGAGGGCTCGGCGCTCGGCGCATGGTATGACATGTCTGGCGATCTGAAGCTATCGGGGTGAGGCTGGGGCAATGTGCTTGCACCCACGAGTGGGGGGATCGAAAAATGGTTCGTGAATCAGCCACAGCTTAAATAGATTACTCGTGACTCGTCCGGTAGCTTCCGATCCTTTCTTTCTTCAGTGCGGAAGAAACTAAGTGGCTTCTCCAGTACCATGAAAACCGAAAGTGGCATACTTAGCAGGCGGAGTCTGAATTTTCGGGGACCACAATCGGGAGGCCTTCCGTGTGATCCGGCACATCCGAAACGCGATCACGTTTCGCGCCACTCACACCTCTCTCATCTCTACCACCACCACCAATTCACTTCAAGTCTTTGCAGTCGCTCCGGTGCCAAAATTCTGGGCTTCACAATTGCGGACTGAGCATCGTAAATTTGAACCACAGTTCTTGTCGCTCAGCGTAACTCATTCCTTCTTTTAGACGATGCACACACGATCTTCGAGAAAGCGAACCAAGCTCGAAACAGAGCCTGAGAAAGGCCTTGAAGAGCAGAAGAAGCTGGTTATGCAAGAACTTGGAACGGTGATAGAGCTCGAAAGTCACGCCTTTGCTCGTTCACTCTATCACGATCTTGCTAGCAATTCCTCCATCGAGAGCTTTCTGAAGACCTCGCGATTCTACAGTCTTCGAGAACGGCGTTGGAAAATCCCACAAAATCTCGCCAAACTTCTTGACTCGAATTACTGCACTCCTTTCCGCAATATTGTCGCATCAGTTGTCAGGCACTTTTGGAGGGACGCCACACGGCAAGGGTGTCGCGAAGTTGTCGACACTCATGCCACGGATCTCCAGCACTGCTTAGCGGACCCTCCAGCACATACTTCGCGGCCCAGTCTTGTGATCAAAGCCAAGGGGCCCTCGTTCCAGCTTCCCTGCGTCCGAATTGGGCAATCTCTAGCCAAGATAGGCTTTTCCAACACTGCGGCGTGCATTGAGATCCAACCCGAAGGCGGCGAGCTCCCTGTATCGGAGCAGTTGGCTCGGGCTGCAATCTATGCTAGGTATGCGTCATAAATAGCCATGGTTCTATGTTTCTAATCTTATGATTTTTCAGACAGATATTCGTGCAACAGCCGAATCGAAGATACGCTCGCGTGCTCGGTATTTCTGGCCACCACCTGCGGCTCTTCCACTTTGACCGCAGCGGAGCCCAGTACACTCCACCCCTCGACTTCAACGATGACCCCCACACCCTTGTACGAATAATTATCGGCCTTAGTTCCCCAAATGAGGCTGTTATTGGCCTCGACACCAGCATCCAATGGCAAGTCGAAAACGGACGCAAAGTCGGCGGTACTTTGACAACACGAGCAGCCAACGATACTGAGAAGGTGTATCCCCTCGTCTACCTCGACCCCCTTTTCACTCGCTTCCACCTTTACGGTCGTGGAACAACCTGCTGGACCGTTTCGGATCCAGGGAGCAGTGACCGACTTCTTGTGAAAGATTCGTGGAGGTCTGAGGACACGACAGCGGAGCATGTCCACCTTCAAGACGCACTTGATGTTCCTGGAGTTGCTCAAATGGTTTCTTTCGAACCAGAGCGTGGTCAAACCCAGGATCTGCGTTTATTCGAACATGGGAATCCTCCAACATTTCACAATCGCATTGAATGTCGTATTGTAATGAAGTCCTACACCCAACCAATCATACACTTCACCTCGGCGAAGCAGCTGTTGTGCGCCCTTCGTGACGCTATTTCGGGTACGTGTTTATTTCCCCTTTGTTGTTTGCGGCAGGGTGACCTTATTCACCATTCCTCATCAGGTCACAAGACGCTCTTTCAAAAAGGCACCTTACACCGAGATATATGGATCCAAAACATACTACTTGGGATCCCCGGTGCCAACCCGGGTGAACGTGGGGTTCTCATCGATCTCGATATGGCCTCACGTCGCGATAGATACGGTAATCACCCCCTTGTGAACTGGCAAATCGTACGCATACGAGCTTCTCAGCTTACAGTGGCATACTAACTTATATCACAGGGGATTCCTCTATACCAATCGGTAATGGTCCTCCATAGCGCCGAGCTCGAGGAGGACCAGGTCCTAATACCCCATGATTATTTGGATGACCTCGAGTCGTTCTTCTACGTCCTCACTTGCATAGTTTACACTTACGATTGCCACGGCGTCTCCTACCCGGCAAACGAGCTACTCAAGCGGTGGCAGAAAATCACCGGATCCACTGCTGCGACCGCCAAGGAAGTGTTTCTTACGAGGCGCAGATTCATACCTGACCCGATTTCTCGACGCTGGCCTCAAGCATTACTCGATGTCTTCTTTGACTTCAGGATCTTCCTTCTTCCGTTGGTTCAAGAAAAGATTGCTGTCATGGAGATGGAGGCCGAAGACCCAGAAGAGTGTTTGAAACAGTTCGCATTCAATGCGGAGCAAAACTACGACGAGGTTCTCCGTATCTTTGACGCCGGGATTGAGGCGCTGGAGAAGGCTGATAACGAGTGTCCCGTTGCTCCCCAGGAGGTGCCTAAAGACAGTTTGGCCTCGTCGGTGCAGCAACGTTCTTTGGCTGGGAAGAGATCTCGCTCCTCAGAGGCCGATTCTCAACCAGTTGCTAAACGTCACCACTTGTCCCCCGAGAGGCTGTAGAGGTCATTTATTTTTGCCTGCCTTCCCTCCATTGTATTTGTGAACAAGGACTCCGTATATAGAGTGACTAGATTATAGTCCCAAATCGCACAATAGACTCTCGCTAACCGTCTCAACCTCCTTCAGAGGCCGAAGACATGGCTCTTAGTACTCTGAAAGTATGTTGTATTTAAGACGCTCTGTTCCCGGTCTTCGAAGCTACAAGGTACATTTGGTCGAGCAATCCCTCTGAGAACGTTCAATCAGAGCATACGTAGCGGAAATGTGCACTGTCTTTGACTCTTTCTTCCTTGCATTAGAAGACGATCAGTCAAGACTGGACTGGCAAGAGTTAGATTTCATGTAAAAGCTTCTACGGTCTTGATAATAAGTCAAGTCAATGCAGCCCAATGTCTTCAACGCACCAGCGTGTGTCCTAAGTTGTGTCTGAATAGCGGAGTTTGAATGCCCTTGACCGTGTGAAGTTGGTTTTCACTCACACCGGACACTTGCCGGACACACCTTTGTTCACCTACCTCGCTGTCCAGAAGTTGCGTCGAGCTCCCTATAGCTGAGGTCAGTCGTAATCCCAGCACTATATGAATGTACAGCTAACTTAACTGTGCTAGACCATGCAAACCAGGTCGTCCGCAAAACGAATGAACATACCATTGGCCAATGTGAGCCTCATTGGCTCGGAACAGGCTCGACTCGTCATGCCCGACCTTTCCGGGGCGATTTGCCTCGATGACTGTACTTTTTCTTGGTCTCTATATTGCGATATCGCTTCGGAATCTTCTATCGATGTATTTCTGAAGAAATCGCGGTCGTACAGCACGAAAGAGCGTCGTTGGAAGCTTCCTCAAAACTGTACGAGGTTGTTCGATCGCGACTTCTACACGCCAGCTCGGAACATTGTTGCGTCCATATTGAAACATTTTCAGAGGCGTGCGACAACTCGAGGAAAGCGGGAAGTCGTAGACACTCACCTAACCGACCTCCAGCATGGCGAAGGCGATCCTGCAACCCATAAGTCTCGACCCAGCCTCGTGATCAAAGCAGAGGGACCCTCCTTTCAACTCCCCTTCACTGAGCAAGGTGAAGCTTCTCCTCGTATTGGGTTCTCGAATGTCGCTTCGTGCATCGAGCTTGCTATGGAGGACAATGACTTACCTGTTGAGGAGCTGCTAGTTCGTGCGGCAGTATATGCCAGGTAATTTCTACCACTGCTGAACCTGTCGACTCGCTAACAGCGCTTCATTCACAGACAATTGTTCATTCACCAGCCGAATCGTCGATTCGTTCGTGTTCTCGCGCTCACTGGGAGACATCTTCGTATGTTCCACTTTGACCGCAGCGGCGCTCAGTACACACCTCCCATCGACATTCATGAGGACCCTCACACCTTCGTCCTCCTTATTCTGGGTATTAGCTCCATGGACGAGGCGGATATTGGTCTCGATCCAAGTGTGAGATGGCTAATCCGGAACGGGCGCAAGGTTGGTGGGACTTTGGTGGTGCGCAAAGCGGACAACAGTGAACTTCTGTACCCACTACTTCGACTGGACCCGTTCTTTTGCAGGTCCCGCATTTGCGGTAGATCCACGACATGTTGGAGTGTTCTGCACCCGGAGACAGGCGAGGAACTTCTTTTGAAGAGCTCGTGGAGGTCTCAGGATCGGCCATCCGAGCACATTTACCTTGAAGAGGCGGTCGGCGTCCCTGGGGTAGTCCAGATGATATCATGCGAACCAGATCGCGTCCAGACCAAGGAGCTACGCGGGTTTGGCGATGTAGCTCCTCCAGGCTTCGAAAATCGTATCGAAAGTCGTGTTGTCATCAAGCGCTATGGCCCAACCGTCGTGAACTTCGCTTCTCCTGAGGAAGTTCTTTGTGCATTGCGCGATGCACTCGCAGGTAAGTTCCACTTTCGTCATGCAATCACCTAGCTCTCAATCTCGCATTCCTAATAGGTCATATGGCATTGGTTAAGAAGGGTACATTACACAGAGACATATCTACCCAAAATATCCTTCTCGGAACCCCTGGGGCAGGGCCAGGTAATCAAGGAGTTTTGATTGACTTTGACCTGGCTATCCATTTCAAACCAGATGGAGTCAACGCTGTCGCCGACCGGAATATAGTGAGTTATCAGCTCAGTTCTACGTTCCGCTACTGACTGAATCGCCAAAGGGCCATCGCTTGTTCCAGTCTGCAATGGTACTCGCCAGCGGCGATGTACCCTACCCGCTTCCTCACAGTCATCTAGACGACATCGAGTCGTTCTTCTACGTTCTTATCGATATCATCCATTCTTACGATCAGAGTGGCACACTTAGATCGCTCGGAGAAGAGATGAAACTCTGGAATGAGTACGATGGTCGACGGCTTGGGACGCTCAAGCGAGCGTTTCTTATCGAAGACCCACTCCCCAAATCCATTGCCTCCCGATGGCCAAAGGAGTTTTTGGACGTCTTCTACGCCTTCCGAAAATTCCTCCAACCAATCGCGCGTCGAAAGATGATCTTCACTGAGGATGAGCCAGAAGAAGAGCAGCAAGACGAATGGAAGGCGTTGATGCTCGATGCTGACAATCATTACAACTTCGTCCTTCGAATTTTCGATGAAGGCATCGCAGCCCTCGAAATGGCAGAAGCTAAGCAAGCAGCCATTTTGCCGCCTGTCACCTCTCCCTCTCCGCCAGCCAAGGCATCTCAGTATGAAGCTACGAAAACAACGCTGAAGAGGCCGGCTGAGGAGAATCTTAAAGTAGAGCCAGCATCCAAACGTCCCAAGACCCCACGGCCTGTCCGAACTCGTCGTAATCTGCCCCCTCCACCAGTCTTCGCAGTCGTTGGCTGAATCTCTATCGGCGACATCATTATTCTCTTAGTTGTTCTCCGTATTATAGCTCTAAATATCGCAATAGACTACATCACTTTGGAATAGTATCGATAGTTTGAGTGATCATAACTCGTATCTTCCCTCCAAAAGGTCGAGGCCGGAGTAGAAGGTCTCGGAATGCATCTTCGATAACCTCTTGCAGAGAGTCGCAACATATCTCTGTGTTCCTACTCACACCTCGACTAGCCAAATAATATCATCAGAGCGTTGCTTCCTCCACCATGCCCGAGATCTAGGCCCACAAGTGTGATAAAGGAAGTCCCCAAGACAAGATAAAATAAGTACATGAACGGACCCAGGTTTCGATTCGTCTGTTATTAAATTGCAACTCGTGGGGACAAGATGGTACGTGCAAGGTTATGTACAACAACCAACTCGAAAGAAGAAAGAGGAGCGTCTGGATGATGTGAAGCTTGACGTTATATGCACTCGAGAAATACGGGTGAACTCGGAGAGTGATGAATATGCACTGAAGGACACAAGCGGGAGATGAGGATCTAGGCCTCCTGGAACGGGAACAGAATGATACAAGTACAAGGGTCATGGGAAATTGGGGTGAGTCTCGTAAAGACGTGTCCATGCGTGTAGCGAAATGAAAACAGAATTAAATCGTGATGATGGAGTGGAACAATGTGGGTTGGTGGGGTCGTCATGAGAGAATAAAAAAGCGAACCGAACAAAGGGGGACGGATGCAGAAGAGACGGGCGAGATAGCTCAGTCGCTCTGCTTGGGGAACTTCACTTCGTAGGTGGAAGAGTCCCTGCCCTCCTCGATCTTGGTGTCGCTTTTCTCCAAGTCAGTTGTCTTTTTAGAGAAGTCCGTTGACCGCCTGCTCCGTCTTTTGAAGCAGTACAGGAAGTAACCTGCGGCGATCACGACCACAGCTACGACAGCGCATATGGGTCCGAATATGATACCGAGATTCACGTTCTTCTTGGTCGCAGAGACAGGAGCCGGTGTTGGCGATGTCGTTGAGACTGATAGCGGCTCGATAGAGGCTTCAGGGATCGCTGTGAATGCGGCGGGAGAAGAAGAGGTGGGGGAGGGTAAGGAAGCCGCGTCTGAAGGCTCGAGGGCAGTGTATCTAGAAATATGACAACGGCGAGGTTAAAACGAGGGCGAAGTCAAGGAATACAGAGACCACACTCACATGAACGCGTCGAAAATGGAGTATGTCGCATTTGGCCCAGCGTCTACCCGCACTGTGTGCTCCTTGTATTCCAAACCAGTCGCCGACGCCAAAACCATTGCCTGTCCAAAATCCTCTCCCCTTGAAGATGCCGAATAATCTACTAGGTTGAGGAGAAGTGGCTGGGCACCAGGGCTCTGTGGGTCGAGTGTGATCCTCGTCGAAGCTTCATATGGCCATCGAGGGGCGGCGAAGTAGACAGCGACACCTGCGATCACGAAGTTAGGAGTCCGTCCAAAGGGCCAATGTACATGAACTCGCCAGTGAATTTGAATTCTGCATAAGCGTCAGAGTCGTTCCTCGCAGTTGCGTACGTTCCATTGTACGCTTTCCCGAAGCCCGGAAGTGTTCTGGCCCAGTTTCCAACCCATGTAACTGAAGGATCGGTATCGTCCACAGTAACGTTGTAAGGGGTTCCATAGACGAGTGGCAGCAGGGCTACAAGCAACGCAGCGTATAGAGCCAGCATCATGTACTTTGACGAGAGCTGTTTTCAGCACGGAAGCGAGAAGAAAAGCAGGTCGACGTGGCCAACGCAAGTCGGACAGACTAATCGACGGACTCAGCGTCATCGAAGCGTCTAAATGGCTCGAAGCGTGACTACTCACCTCGTTGATGCTTGTGTCCTGCACAGGGGGTGAGTGGGAGTGAGGTGCTGGGGTGGTGGTTAGGAACAAGAGCCACAAAAATACCTCGTCGCGACCTTGTTCATTTTCCACCATGCCAGCTGTCAGCGTTGTCAACGACTTTCATTTGGACTAACTCGCTTCGAACTCAATTATGACGAGGCCAAGCAAGGGACCGTTGATGGAACCCTGGCGGGAGTAATTCGGCCCTGATGCAAATCGACAGGTCTTGGCTGCAGAGCGGAATGTGCCGAGTTTCGTATATGCTGCAGGGTACCTCGAAGCTGGGTATCCATGGATCGAAGCTCGTGTGATTCTAATGGCTGAGCTGTCACACTCGGACTTTCGAGTTCGTCACTGTGTAGATCTCATTCATCGCTACCATTACCCGCCCCGAATTTCGAAGACCCATCTCTAAGCGACCTTTGATTTGCGTTCGTGCACATCATGCAGCCAAAAACGAAATCCGCACCACTTCTGGAAGATGAAGCTTGCCAGTACGTTGGGCCTCAAATTGGGGGATCGTTCTCAAACTCTGGTTTCTCTCCACTGGTAAGATATTCGGGCCCCACATTGCCCGAGGGTTGAGTCATCTTTCATTTGGCGAGACGAAGCCTTGAAGGCTTATAACCTGAGATATAGCTTGCGACCATCGTGCAGGAGTCTCACAAGTCTGGCTATCTTTTGGATTGCACGATATGTAGATAAGATAGAGTTATAAATACATTCTCCAACCTCTCCAAAGTATTTATAACGTTGCACCTGTCAATCGAAAAGCGGGCGAGTGAAGAGTGTTCTAAGAGTCCGAACTGCTGGAGTCGCTCGAGGAGCTAGAGGTTGCTACATTCAATCGTCCAGCTGGGAACCGGGGAATTAGTGGCTTGTTAGCCCTCCGTTCAACACTGGAGTCACTAGAGTCCGAATCGCTCGAAGAGCTGGAAACATCCACGTGCCTTGCTGGGAGGTTGCGGACAGGGAGCTTGTCAGCCCTCCGCTCTACGCTTGAATCACTCGATTCTGAATCGGGGCTGAGACAGCTTGCGAAGTTTAAGCGCTTCGCCACCGGTTGAGAGTCAGGGTAGTCGTCTGACCGACGTTTCGAGGGATTGAGTCGCGCCATGGGCTGGGATGCTTTTCTCGATGGGAGAGGGCTCTCGTGAAGAGGATTTTCGTCATCTTCATCCTTCAAAGCTGCGATCCCAATGTTAAAAAGGCGGATAACTTCGTCGTAATGGCTCTCGGCATTGAGTTTCATTGCTTCCAGAATCTCTGGTCCGTCCTTGCATCGCCCTTTCATGATGTTGACCTTGTCATCAGAGAAGGGGAGAAGGAAGGCCTTGAAGTCGCGCAAGACGTCGAGCAAAGCCTCGGGCCAGCGCTCGGAAACGCTATGCGGATCAACAGGTAGCGTAAGGAAGGATTCCTTGTGATACGGGGCGAAATAGGTATCGCATCTATCCCAGGAGGTGAGCATCTCATCAACCTGATGTAAGACACCGTGACGATCGTATGCGTAAAGGATGTGGGTGAGGATGTAAAGAAACGACTCGAGGTCGTCCAAGTGGTCATGGGGAAGTATCCTTGGGAGGTGTTTGCTCGAAAGAACAGCTCTTGATTGGTACAAAGGTATGCCCTGCGGAAAGTTTGAGTATCAAATAGAGATAGAACTAAGATCAGCGTGATGCTTACAATCTGCCAGTTTGCAGGAGGGTGGCAGCCGTCTTCGCCCCGGCGTGTCGCCATATCGAAATCGATGAGGATCCCCATTTCGCCCTCTTCGGCGCCAGGCTTTCCCAGGACCACATTTTGGATCGACACATCCCGGTGTAGTGATCCCTTTTTGAAGATTTCTTTGTGACCTGGTGAGCGGTTGGGGTGAGGATCATGGGCAGAGAAAGCAGAAAGGGGTCAAATGAGAACTTACCAGCGATAGCATCCCGAAGGGCACAGAGAAGTTGCTTGGCAGACGCGAATCTCACTATGGAGTCCCCGCAGCGCTTCATAACGATGCGGGTGGCCACACGATTCACGAAGGTGGCCGGAACGACTGTAAATCCACGAAGCTCCTTAGTTTGACCACTATCAAGGTCACAAGTCACCATCTGGACAACGCCTGGAATACCGAGCGCTTCCTGAAGGTGAACAACCTCCGGAATCCCGTCAAAAGTCCTTGAAGAGTCCTTGACGAGGAGCTCTTCGCCATTCACAGGGTCGGAAACACGCCAGCACGTTGTGCAGCGACCGCGGATGTCGGTGCGACGGAAGAAAGGGTCGACACTGAGGAGTGGGTAGATGAGTTCGGCGTCATTGGTGCCACGAGCGGTCAATGTTCCCCCAACTTTTCGACCATTTTCAATTTTCCACTGAATACTTGAATCCAGGCCGAGGTCAGACTCTTTTGGGGAGCTCAGGCCGATAATGAGTCGCACAAATATCTTCGGGTCTTTGTCTATGTCCATCGGAGGAGTGTACTGAGCGCCGCTGCGATCAAAGTGAAATAGACGAAGTCGGCGTCCGGTCACAAAGAGTACGCGAACAAATCGTCGATTAGGTTGGTGAATGAAGATTTGTCTGATGAGGTGGAAGTTATGAGTCTTTCATTCACGCGTGATGGGATTGGGCTCACCTCGCATAGATTGCCATTTGAGCCAGTTGCTCAGTAGCAGGCAGCTCCGGGCCCTCGACCTGGATTTCAATGCAACTTGCCACATTCGAGAAGCCAATTTTTGATAGCCTCCTTCCAAAATGCGCAACAGGGACCTGAAAAGATGGGCCTTCTGCCCTGATAACCAGACTTGGATGGTGGATCGTCATCGCTGTGATAGAGGTTGAATCTATGAGTGTCAATGACTTGACGCATCTTCCGGGCAGATGCGTCTCTCCAAAAATGTCTCACAATAGAGGAAAAAATGTTGAGAAAAGGTGTATAAAAGCTGGTATCAATGAGGTTTGTGTAGCTTCGCGGAAGCCTCCAACGCTGCTCCACAAGGCTGAAAAAGCGGGATTTCTTGAGAAAGTTGTCAACGGCAGAGTCACTGGCCAGGTCTCGATAAAGTGACCGAGCAAATGAGGTGTCTTCTAGCTCTATAACTTCCTCAAGGTCTGGTAGGACAAGCTCCTTCTGTTCGCCGTAGTCATTGTCGGACGAAGCGACTGCCGAATTCTTATGAGAGGATCGTGTCGCGAAGAATGCGATATGTCAGACAAGATCAACACAACAATCAACGATGAGAGAGACGAGAGCGATGAGAGAG
>JAMZDL010000255.1:0-27105 GCA_027579765.1 Candolleomyces efflorescens
TTGTAAAGTCGGTTTGCGAACTTTAGTTTAGATTCGCGAACTTTTTCTGGGGTGTTTGCGCACCCGGCGCATCAACGCTATCTTCACTGCATCCCTGCCCCAATGTCCACCTCTCTTATGCTCCTCCTCCGCCATTGCTCCTGCTTCCTCTCTTGTCACACACTCCACCCTCGACCTCCCTCTAGCCTGCTTCCCGCCACCCAGTCTCCACAGCTTCTCCCCCTCCACCATGTAACCTTCTGCTCGATGCTTTGCCCTCCTTCGTTCCCTTTCCGACTCCCCCGTGTCTATCTCCGCCAACGCTCTTATCACCTCCACAAACATAGGCTCTCCTTCAAACCTCGCCAACAAACCCTCTACCTCCGAGAGCGACTCAATCCTCCACATGTCGTACACCAGCCCTGTCACCGCTTCCCAGTCTTCCGGCACTGTCCACTCGCTACCATCCCCGTCTTCCCTCTCTCTGCCCTCTCTCGCTCTGCTCAATCCATCCGCTACAACGTTCACCTTCCCCGCCACATGCCTCACCTCCACAATCTGGTATGCCAATATCCCGTTCAACCATCTTGCATGTGTCGCGCTCAACTTCTCGCTCAACAAGAAATCCCTCAACGCCTGACAATCTGTTTCGACCTCGACCGGGAAGCCCCACAACATGCCGGAAAACTTATCCAGTCCAAACTTCAACGCCGCGAACTCCAGCAAGAATGATTTGTACCGCCTTTCCGTCTTCGAGGTACGCTTCGAGGCAAATGCTAGGGGATGCAACTTTGTCACTGACTTCCCGTTTGGCAGGACTGTCGTGAAACGCTGCGCAAGTACTGCACCAAATGCATCCGCGCAGCCATCGGTCGTCACCACAAAGCTGCTGCCATCGTACTTCGGGTTCTTCAAGACTGGCTCGGACGTCAACACTCCTTTCATCTTCACAAACGCCTCCTCCTGCTCTCTCCCCCATTTTCCTTCCAGCTTATGGCCCATCATTATCCTCCTATACACCGTCTTCGTATACTTCGCTGGCAACCCCACATCATTCAACAAATCCCTCAGCGGCTTCTCCAACATTGCGTAACCCTTTATCAAGTCCCTGAACCAGCTCGCAAGTCCCAAGAACCTCGACAACTCCATTGCATCACCCGGCCTCTTCCAACCCACTATGGCCGTCAGCTTCGAGCGATCCGGCTGCACTCCTTTCGGCCCCACCAATGCCCCTGCGAATACGCTCTCCGTCACGAACAACGCCGTCTTCGATGCCGACAACGACAACTTCCTTTCCCTCACCCTCTCTAGCACCTTCCTCAACTTCCTCATCATCCCTTCAAACTCGTCATCGGCCATTCCCCCATCATCCACGAACACCTCAATCTCTCCCTCCAACAGCATGTCGTGAAAATGCCTTGCCACCATCTCTGCAAACCTCGAAGGCGCCCCTGTCAATCCGAAGGGCATCCGGATGTACCAGAAATACCCCCGCCCTTCCACGTAGAATGCAAGATACGGCCTCGAGTCCACATGAATCACCACGGCATAAAACCCTGATGCGAAATCGAACAATGACAGCCATCGATGACCACTAAGCCGCTGCTGCTTTGCTCGAATGTCCCCTTGCGGCATCGGCGCAATCTCCGTGATTTTGTTCACCTCCCTGAAGTTCTGACAAATTCTCCATTTCTGCGGCTTCTCTTCCTTTTCCTCCACTCTCTCCTTCGTCGCTTCCCTCGCTGGCATCGGGAAATATGGTTCCAGTCCCGCCGCCACGCACTGGTCATTGACCTGATGTTGTAGCTCCACCAACGACAGCCCCTCTCCCTCATGCGCCTTCTGGGCCAAGGTTGTTGGTGAAACACATTTCACCTCATCCGGACCACATGCCTCGATGACCCCCGCCTCCAACATCTCGTCAATCTTGGCATGCAAGTACTTCTTCTGCGGGGGTGTCAACGGTCTCTGCCTGACCTTCCTCAAGAATGTCGCTCCCTCGGGTATGTCTAGTTTATGCACTGCCCCATCCACTGGAAGCACCTCACTGACTGACAGTGCAAAGCAGTCCGCGTACTCCACGACCAGAGCCTTCACCGCCTCCCTCTCCTTCTCTGTCAGGTCGTCTCCAATTGTTACCAGCCTCAGCACTTCCGCCACCCTCTCGTCTGAAAACGGGTCCTCTTTCCTCGTGAATACGCCTTCCGCCATGCTGTACACGTCCACCGGCTCTCCCACATCTCCACACTCCGGTTCTTCCTCCACCACGCACGTCGGTATGTCCTCCGCTATACTCTCCTTCCCTCCGCGCTGATTTCTCAACTCCAATGCTCCGAATCCGTCCGACACCTCCACTATGTCCCCATCGTATCTATGCACCACTTTGAATGCCCTTTTCAATGGTTTTCCCAACAAAAACTCCCAATTGCCCCCGCTATCAAACACCTCAAATGCTCCCTGTGCCCGCACCCTCCCTATACTGAACTGCCCCACCCATTTTCCTTCCCCATTCACCAATGATCCATCCGCCAACCTAAACTGCTTCACCGATGATCTCAACGGCCCTATCTGATCCTTCAACTTATCATACACCCGCTTACACATGACCGCCGCCAACGCTCCTTCATCCCATGAACTCCAAACCTTCACTAACCCCCTCACCCCTTCTATACCAATCTCGCATTCAAACGGTACCACTTCGTCAATGGGTCTCGCGTCATACAGATCAAAAACATCAATTTTCCGCATTCCTACGACATCCTCCCCTTGTTTTTGTATCTGCTTCTGACTCGGGGTCGCCCTCCCCCCACTCAGGCTGACGACCCGACTCCATTTCCCTGTCCCCCTTCTTCCGCTGCCACCTCTTCCCCATTGCCATAATCACTGGTTGCCACCCATTGCACACTAACCGCTGCACCATTACCCCCTCCCAATACTCGTGCACATACCGACCTCCACGCCTGCTCACTCCGCATCAACTGGCCTTCCCTTGGTACCGCGCATTCTGCTCCCCGGTGACCCACCTTCCCACATCGGAAGCATTCTCCTGAGCACACAGGTGCCGTTCCAGGGCGCAACGGGTACGGCGTGTCTTCCGTGACCCATGCTGTTGCTCCATGCTTCCTCGCCCATTCTAGCTGCTGCTCCTTATGGGCTTGTCGTCCTTCCACGGTGTCTGGGTGATGTGGCATTGCAGCCAACGCTGCTCGGATCTTCGCTTGCAACTCCGGCGTGATTGGCTGCGCCGCAGGCCTTGGTCCATTCCCTGGCAATACCCTCCTCGGCTGACCACCACCACCTCCATACGCCACCCTTCCTCCACCTCCCTGCTGTTGTACGCTGCCTCCCACAGTCACCGCCGCCATCTGCTGAGTTAAAGCTGCTATGCTAGTTGCTGGCAAAGCCTCCAGCATCTTCACCCTTGCCCTTAACTCCTCCTTCTCCTTCTGCTCTCGCATATATTCCTCTACTCCGTCCTTGACATATTCCATGTCTACTTCCCGTACCGCCGTCAGGAAGGCATCCCACGATTTATAAGACCCTGCTACCCTCTCCTTCAAGACCCTTGGTAACCCTTTGATCACCTGCCCGATATAGGTTGACCCTGACTCTACCCCCGCCCCTTTCGCTAACCTCGCCATCTTGTCGGCCCATACAATATGCGTGTAAGTCTCCCTTCCTGCTACCTCCTCTTTCTTTCCCAGCTCCTCGACCTTTAGCTTCGTACCTAACAGCTCCTCCTCGTATTCCGTTGGTGTCTTCTTGACCACCTTGGCTTTCGGCCATCTTGCCTGGAATGCTTCCTCGATATCGTTCCACTTGATTTTCTTGTCGGCGTCTAGTTCAGACCACCACTCGTCGGCATCACTGTCGGCACGGAGGTAATATTCGAATTGCTTAGCCTTGTGTGCATCATCTTTGTCTCCCATAGCCCGATTGAACGAACGAATAAAATCCTGCGCATTCTCATCGGCTTTGTTGCCCCAAAAGGGCTCGACGTGAACCGGCATCTCGTTATCGGTACTGATTCTGGTAAAACGTCCGGAACTGTCGCGAGGCGGAAGCTTTTTCTTGGCCAGATTGACTGGTCTTGTGCCCTTACTGACTATATGCGCCCAAAAAACTCCGAAACGACCGATATGCGCTGACGACGACGACGAAAACGAGTACGACTGATAAACGAGTGCAAGGCTGGACCAGAAAAACCACTCTCGTCACCAAATGGGATGGTCTCAAGATGGAAAGGCCAAAGACGATAGAACGAAGTGATGGAATGGATCGATTGGAAAAGTCGTCCTCATGGACCGCAAACTCGTTCTCTAAAAACTACGATGACTAAGCGTCCGAGGCTCCTGCACAACAAGCCACAACTGATCGTCGCTCTTGCTTCGCTGTCGTTCAACTGTCGTTGACCAAGACTTGGACGTGGTGGCCACACCACTCCACCGTCCTGGTGCACGGGGTATGTTAGTATCTCTTTACGAACGAAGTGAAGTAAAGCCGCAAAACAAAAAAAAAAAAAAAGGAAAGAAACACACCTTAAACCCAGTCAACCCCCACCTAACCACCCTCATAAACACCTTATTCTGCACCCCAATCACTCTACGCGTACTGTGTAATACTTGTCGGATGTCTTGGTCTGCCCATGGTGAGGGGAGTTGGGAGATGGAGTCGGAGAGGGATGAGAGGATGAGGTCTAGCTCGGGAGGTTCGGGTGAGCGTGGTGTTGTAAGCGTTGTTCGGAAGGACTCTGAAAGAGTCGATTCGAAAGAACAGAAGTCAATCGGATGCAGACACGATCGTCGAGTGCCGTGCTCAAACACGATTCCGTGCACGCTTCTCCGATCTCAACTTGGACTCGGTGCAAGGTCAGCTAGCTTTTACCTGTCTATACAGTAAACCACACGCAAAAAAAGTTTTCCTTCTCCTTCTCCTTCTCCGTGCAGTAAGAAGAGTTTCGACTCCCGATGGATACGGAGCCACAATTCAAATTTCCGCTCGAGGCACTGGCACGTACATATCGAAAATTAAACGCAAGTAAGAGAAGGGTGTTGTATTGCCATTGAGATGTACATAAGGTAAGTAGCAAGTACTCTCTCAAGTTATTTTCAATCGTTCAGGTGGGTGGGTGGGTGGGTGTACTCATTAATTAGGAGTAGGATTCGATGATGAAAGAGCACTGGCGCTCTTAAGCCGCTCCACCGTCCTCGTCCGTCCTAAAACTTTGATGATATCGTGTATCGCCGGTCCGTCCTATATGCGGTTCGGGTCAGTATCTCTTTACGAACGAAGTGAAGTAAAGCCGCAAAGCAAAGCGGCAAAGTAACGCAAATTAACGCAAAGCCGCAAATCAAGCAAAGCAAAGTAGAAAATGTGAAAGGTAGGAAGCAAATAAAAAAACACACCTTAAACCCAGTCAACCCCCACCTAACCACCCTCATAAACACCCTATTCTGCACCCCTATTTCTTTACGCGTCTCGTGCAACGTGGCGAGGATATCTTGGTCGGCCCATGGGGAGGGGATTTGGGAGATGGATTGGGAGAGGGTGGAGAGGATGAGGTCTAGGAGGATTGTGTTGTAAGCGTCGTTTCGAAAGAGTCAATTCGTCAGAACTCCGAAGGACTCCGAAAGCAAGGGTGGAAGAAAGCAAGGAAGAAAGGAACGATGGATAGAGAAAGGGAGAAAGAAGCAGAGATGGATAGAGTACAGAAGCAAACAAACAACCCACCTCGTTCCCCCACCCCAACCTTACCCCCCAACATCCCCCTCGCCTCCTCCGACTCCCAATCCGGCTCTTCGAACATGTAGTAAGCGTGCAGAGGTATCTCTTTGAGGTTCGTTAGGCGCCCTTCGAGGAGGAGGATGACTTGTTTGATTTTTGGGAGGGTTGTGTGTGGGCTTTTGTGGTGTATTGCGTTCGGTTCGGTTGCGTTCCATTCCGTTCCGTTAGTGTTAGTGTTAATTCGTTAGTGAGTGGAATTAGCGAGTGGGATTAGCGAGTGGATTAATGCAAAAGAGAGAGAGAGAGAGAGAGAAGACAACACGAACCTTTCGGGAAACGCACCCTTCACCAAATCATACACCCGCTCCGCCATATCATTCAACCCCTCCTCCGTCGACCGAGCTTGTAAGAGATGCTGTTTGTTCAAATATTCGAGTTTTGGTGGGTCGAGGGTGGAGTTTCGGTGTGTTATTGAGGTTAGGTCGAACTATCGTTGTCGTTTATTCGATTATTCATTTATTCAATTGTTCGATTGTTAGTCAATTGTTGGTTAAGAAGAGGGAAGAGGAAAGAGGGAAGGAAGAGAGAACGCACTTCGTGTATCAGTTGAGGGAGGGTGTACACTGCCGTACTATCCGGCGCGTCGTGCACAGGCGAATGTGTATGTTTGGAGTTGGCAGAGAACGGGTCGTGTCGCGCACCCCACCCAGCCAGGGCTAACCAATTAAGCACCGAGATCGGTTCCCATCCTCGTCTCTATTCATACCCAGTAAACAATGATATCATGAGGAGATAAAGTGAGCGGCGTACGATGTAGTCGTCAACTTGGACGTCCCCGTTCCTCTTTGACATTTTCGACCCGTCTGCGTTGAGTAAGATGGGGAGGTGGGCGAATTGAGGTGGGGGTATTTTGAGTGCTGCGTATAGGTCGAGGTGGAGGGGGAGTGAGGGGAGCCATTCCTATAACCGTCGTCATTAATTGTGTGTATGCACTCATATTTTGGATGGGGTGAGAACGACGAACGCACCTCCCCGCGCAAAACGTGCGATATACCCATTTCGTGATCATCAACGACAGACGCGAGGTGGTACGTAGGGAAGAGATCTGATTTGAGGAGGATAGGATCCGTAGCGAGGGATGCGTGTGCGTCTTTGAGGTGGCCGAAGATGAGGTCGGTGCCTGTGGGGCGGGATGGTAATTGAGTTCCCTACACCAATTAAATCACTCTATCAGTCTATCTATGAAGACCTCAGAATGAAAGAGACAGTACGTTCAACCGAACGACGGATTTCTCGCCAGCCTTTACACGCCGTGCGACTTCCTCTTCGGTCAGGTGGAGACAGTGCCTGTCGTACGTCGCGTTAGACCCGGTCCTTGCGAGTTTTTCGCGGACTTGGGAGAGGCGGTCCATAGAGCAGAAGCAGCGGTACGCGTGGCCTGTCTAGTCTCCCATGAGTCTAACGCAGCTCAGTTGGTGGGTGGACATACGTCGAGGAGTTTGTTGGCGTAGGTTTTGTACAAGTCTAGTCTCTCAGACTAAGAAATGTTAATATTGGTATTGGGAATTGAGAGGAAGCTGACCTGGAAGTAGGGTGCATGGGGTCCTTTCTTTCCCGGACCTGGAGAACCAATCGTCAGTAAGGAAGCCTGCCAACACCCAAAAGACCTTGGGGGGCGCACCGAAATCGTATTCGAGGCCTGCCCACTCGAGTGCCCTCCGGATTCCGTCCACCGACCCTGGGACATACCGCGTCTGCAAATAAATGCACTGAGTCCAAGCTCGCTACTTATGAACAAACTCGTACAGCATCTGTATCTTCGATTCGGAGGATCCAGCGTCCACCGTGTTTCTTGGCGTAGAGGTGGTTGTATAGAGCCATTCGGAGGCCTCCGAGGTGTAGAGGGCCTGTAGGAGACGGTGCGAATCGTAGCAAGACCATCGTTGCTTGCTCAATACGAGGTGTTCGTGAGTGGGAGTAGACGCAACGAAACAACCTGGCTGGCCAGGCCGAGGCGCCCAGCCACCACGTGCTGCGTCGGGCCCGACGTCATGCAGCCGCCCGCCATCATCATCCTCCCTTCCACCCGACCACGAGCACGAACACGACCAGCCCCATGGGCACACCATGCAAAACTACATCAACGAACAGGACAACACCACACCCCTCGTTCTGAACCTCCCACCTAGCATCCTTAGGAGACGCAGCATCGAGGACCCCCTGCGCGATACGCACACCCACCGTGCGTTGCCCGTGCTGAAAAGGTCTGCGACGACGACGCCGAATGGACGCGCGAGGTCGTATAGGTTTCCTGAAGTCGAGAGTCTACAACCCTTGACGACGATGGCAGGGACGCCGATGTCGCATTGGGCTTCCCCGGGTTCGCCTGGTGCCTCGAGTGGGAGGACGACGTCGTTCTTGGATACCACGCATGAACGACCGAAGATGAGGAGGTCGTTGGGGACTGATAGTGCCTCTGTGAATTCTGAACAACAAAGGGTGGCGGAGATATCTGTGGTTGAACCTGAGCCTGACTCCCCGGAGGATGGAACCAACTTTCGGAGGAGCTTGGAGATTAATATGAAGGATCTCGTTGGGGACGCTGTGGGCAACGTGAGTTCCATCCATGCTCCTCATACGGGTTTATGCTAATGCTGTTTTTAGATGAGCATTAGTCCTTCTTCGAGGGATATCGTCTTAGCTGCGTACGTCTTAAACTCACACTTGGATTTTTTTTTGTTGATGAGTGGGTATATAGACGGAAGGGATTGTTCATTATTGACCTTGAGAACCCGCTCGAGGTACCTAGGTTCCTGCCACAGGGTGGGACATGGGACGTTGCAGACGTCCAATGGAACCCCCACTCGAGCCGTTCACAATACATCGTCTCTACCTCTAGCGAAAAAATGTACGTACTTATCCACCCTCCTCTCACCCACTACCAAACATCCTCTAACACACACATACATACATATGCAGGTTGATATGGAACTTGGACATCACAGGCAAAACCTCCATCCAACACATCCTCCGCTCACACTACCGCGCCATAACCGACTTCAACTGGCACACCACCGAACCCGACTTGGTAGCCAGCACCGGTATCGATTCCTGGATCTTCATCTGGGACATCCGAAACCCCCGTAAACCCAGCTTCGCCCTCTCCGCATTCCAAGATTCCGGCACCCAAGTCAAATGGAACCGACAAGACGCGCACTTCCTCGCTTCCGCACACGGGAACGAGGTGTTGATATGGGATAGGAGGAAGGGGAGTTTACCGGTGACGAGGATACAGGCGCACCAGAGTAAGATATATGGGATTGATTGGAGTCATCATTTGAGGAACGAGATTGTGACTTGTTCGTTGGATAAGAGTATCAAGACGTGGGATACCAACGCGCCCCACTCCCCCAACTCGTGCATCGAGACGGACTACCCTGTATGGAGGGCTCGGAACTTGCCGTTTGGACAGGGGGTGCTGAGTTTGCCGCAGAGGGGGGAGACGAGGTTGGAGATGTTTGCGAGGGGGGAGAGGAGGAGGCTTGTGGAGACGTTTGATGGGCATAGGGATGTTGTGAAGGAGTTTGTGTGGAGGAGGGGTATGCCGGATGAGTTTCAGTTGATTAGTTGGTCTAAGGATCGGACGTTGAGGTTTTGGCCTGTTTCGGCGGAGGTTATGCAGGTACCTATACCTCCTCCTTCTCCCCTGTTCTCAAACCCGTTCACTCATCCACTCGTTTTTCTTTGTTGACAGAACGTAGGATACACCCCCGAACCAACCCGAGGCCGTTCACACCTCCGCCTCAACCGCGAAACGACCATATCATACCGTAACCCACCCGAAACTAAACCATTCCACCCAATACTCTCAGCACCTATCGGCAACCGCGGTATCCTCGCTGAAGTGCGCGCACTACCCCCCCCTCGCACTGCTACCTCCGCGAACCACCTGATAACGCAACCGCACCTTGGCTCTTCTGCGCGGGGGACGACCGAACACCCACACCAATCGCAGCTTACACCGACCCTCCTGCAGAGCGAATCGAAACCGATCGCGGTCACAAGGACGAGAGGGGGCACGATGAGCCGCGGTGCAGTAACGGGCAAGAGCGTAGCAAGGATGGATGCGTTGGTGTGGTTGAGTAACGTCAAGGTTGGGAATGATAATAGGAGGTCTAGGGGGGGGAGTTCGGGTGCGGGGAGTGTTGGGGGTGCTGAGGGGAGTGGGAGCGAGGACAAGTCCAAGTCGAGGGTGGGGTCGGGGAGTAGGGGTGGGTCTGTGGGAAGAGAGAGTGTAAGTGAGAGGAGGAGTGGGAGTGGGAGGAGGAGGAGTGTGAGTAGGAGTAGGGGGGAGGGGGGGGAGAGTAGTACGGGGACGTTGCAGGATGAGTGAGTGCCCCCCTCGTTTTTGTTTTTGGGATTGGGCTGATGAGTTTGTAGGATTACGAGTGTGCTTGGGAAACTTGCTTCGTCAAAGGTTAAGACCGAGAAGGTACGTGCTCCCCCCCCCCTCTCCCCTCCCTCCCTAACCAACTAACTAAAACTAACGAACAACGAACCATAGATCGACCTAACAAAAAAACGAACCTGCACTCTAGGTCTGCACGGCCCCTGGGGCGAACGCTCCTCCGTCTTCGTCCGCATCACATTCACCTTCCCCCCAAAATACCCCTCTGCACTGCACCCGGAAGGCACACCTACAATCGAACTCGAACGGAGCCCCCTCATCTCTATACGGGATAGGGCGTATATGCTTAAACGCCTTAGAGCGATTAGGGAGAGGAAGAGACCGTGTTTGGAAGCGTGTTTGAGGTTTTTGTTGTTTGGGGAGGAGGATAGGGGGAGGGGTGTTGGTGATTCGGAGTCTTCGGAGGAGGAAGATGAGAGGGAGGGGGTGGGAAAGGAGGGGAAGGGGGAAAAGGGGAAAGAGGGGGGGAAAGAGTTTACGGTGTCGATTTTGAGGAATCATAAGAATTTGGCGGAGCCTAGGACGTCGCAGGGGACGTTTGGACCTAATGGTAAGTACGCTTTTTTTGGATATGAATGCGTTGCGGTTTTGCGGTCTTTGACTGACTGAGTGGACTGTAGGAGAGTTGATTTGTTTCTTTCGGGCTCCGCCGAGGATTGTGAGGAATGTGTTGAGGGGGTTGTCGGATGCGTCGCCGAAAGCGAATGTTGAAGAGCAGCAGCCACCAGCACCCGTACAAGCACCTGCAGACCCACAACAACAACAACAGCAGACGCAGCAATCGCAATCAAGGCTCTTCCAATCCCCCGCACTCGTCTCCGACGCGATCCGCAGACTAAGTCTAGCCGCCAAAGACCGCACCGTCCCCCCAATCGACCCACGCAAACCCGAAAACGATCTCAACATCCTCCGTACGATGACGAACCTCCTCACCGTCTCTTCTCAACATAAAGTACGCCGAGACTCCATTGCGAGTGGGATGTCGACGGCGAATAAGAATTGGTCGTTGTTGCCTACGAGGAGGAGTAACGTGTTTATGATGGATACTACGAATATCGAGGGGCCTGATCGGGTCGTGGGGGTGGAGTATGTGGTTCAAGCGGGTATTACGGGTGAGGTGAGGGAGGTGTGTGAGAGGAATGCGGGGGTTGCGAGGGAGAGGGGGAGGTGGGATCATGAGAGGGTGTTTAGGACTTTGGTGGCGCTTTTTAAGGAGCCGGAGAAGGATAGGGAGGGGAGTGTGGAGAGTGGGGGGAATGTGTTTGGGTCGGAGGGTGTAGCGGCTGGAGTGGTTTTGCAATTGTACGTACACACCGACCCCAAATTCTCTCCTCTCCCAGCTCGTACTGACCTTGGACCCCTCACACAGGTACTCGGACTTGTCGAAAGCGAAGGATATACAGATGTTAGCGATGCTATCTGTGATCATCCTCCAAACGCCCTACGCGTCCACTGCGCACCTGCGCATACCCGCACCTATCATCCCGATAAAGACAGCACTCGACATACCCATCGGCGCACGGCTCCCACCTATCAAAACGGGGTTCGACTACTTCAGTCTCGCGCGTTCCATCAACAACGCTCCGAGCCCCATGTCGCCTGCACAGTGGCCTAGCTTTGGGGGAGCGAACAGTGCAGGCACCGGGACGCCCTCGCCTGTAGGTGGTGGACCACCTATCGCACCGCCCTCTGTGGCGTCTTCGAATAGCTCGAGGGGGTCGTGGTCGAGTTTGTTTAATCCGCAGCATGTGAGGCAGTTTGTGAGTGGGGTGCAGGATAGTATTAAGGATGGGTTGATTACGCCGTCTGAGGTGCCTGCGTCGGCTGTGGAGGCGCAGATGTTGGCGGTGGCGAAGATGAATGAGAAGGCTGTTAATGCGTTGGGTGGGGGAGGGGGGCTTGGTGGTGGTGGTGTAGGTCCAGCAACAGCAGGAGGAGGAGGGGGAGGACTTCCAGGAGGACCTGGGTTCTCGAAACCGAACCCGACTACTACAGCAGCGCTAGGTGCAGCGTTTGCAGCTAACATCGCAGGGAGCGTGTTAGCAGAGAAGAGGAATAAAAGGAGGGTGCGGAAGGATTCGTCGATGCATTCGACAGCTACGGCCCATTCGGGATCGACGGGTACGACGCATTCGCTCAATACGAGTTATCCGCCTTCGACGAGGAACTCGAGTGTGGTTTCGAGGTCGTGGAATGAGGGGCAGCAGGTGCCTTTGCAGCCTAGGAGGTCGTTGTCTGGATCGTTTTCGAGTAGTGGGCCGTCGCCCCGATATTATGTTCCTCAGTTTCCGCACCAGAGGAGTTTGAGGTCGGTGGTTAAGCTTAGGGAGGCGGAGAAGGCGTTCCGGGAGAAGCAGAGGGTCATTTTCGAACCTGCGATCGTTGAGGAAAGGTATGTCCAGACAGCTTTTCTTCAGCTAAAATATATCTAACGTGTGTTTCCTTTTGTAGTTCTCAACCGCTGTTCAGTCCTGAAATCCTACAACAAATGCGAAGACACGTTCTGATATACGCAGAGCTGCTGTTCAGGTGGCAGCTTTACAATAAGCGTGTGGAACTGCTGAATGCGATTGATAGGCCGAGAGCGGAGCTTGAGAGGGAGGAAGAGCAGCATAGGATTGGGTTGATGAGGATGTGTCCGAGGCCAGACTGTCGGATGCTGCTCGATGCCAAGACTCGATCGTGTTTGCAGTGTAATGCGTCTGCGCCTTTGCCTAGATGCACGATATGTCGGCTCCCGGTCAAAGGTATGTTTTTCGTTTTCGCGTTCAGCTTGATCATGACTGACTGCGGGCTGAATCGTCATTAGGGTTATCCCGCAGTTGTCTCCGGTGTTATCATGTCACCCATATTTCGTGTTGGAATAGCTTGGATGTCCCAATATGTCCTACGGGATGTGGGTGCTTCTGTTCTGGTGGGTTTGATGGGATTTATACGAGGCCTTCGACGAGGCTTGGGTTGTCGCCTCCTTCAAATACACTGCTGCTGTCTACTACGGTGCAGGCAGCATGATCAGGATCGAGGTTGCGTTTTGTTCTTTCAGGTTACCGTATGTCGTTCATCTTTAGGCAGGTGGCGCCAAATTACTGACGGTGTTGTTGTTCGCAGGAAGTGCACATGGCGGACGCCGTATTCATGGGTCGGCGTTGCTGAACTCAGCTGACCTTTCCCCAGACTTTTGCATGAGCCCTTCGTAAAGATGCCGAACGCAGCGGGGAGGTACTCTGGACCTTACTATCTCTCCATAGCTTTCGGATGGTAAACAGGCTACTCTGCCCACCGATCGCCTTCTTTGCTGGATAGAAATAGGTCGAAGTATCCTCGTTGGTCTCGTTCAGGGGATGAGGCGCCTCATTTGATGATTCTTGCTTTACATGTCATCATCTCGGGACTCGGCTCGGCATCTGTGTGCAGGAATCATCGCATGATATTTTCGAGCTCGTCGTGTCACACGACGACGAAGCCGGTCGTCCTCGTACACCTCTCGCCTCGTCCCCTTCGTTCTCCGTCATACCTTGTAGCCATTTCATGTAATTCGTAGCGTGGAACTCGGGATAAAATTTGGGTGATGATCGTGGAAGAGGGATACGCCGTTTTTAGGATCTGAGCCCCACAGTGAATTGGCCTCGCGTTTTCGTGATCTCCTCTCCGTCTACCTCTGCAATACCTGCCATCTAAATAACTGGTCCAAAGGGATGCTCTTGGGACGAGGAATAATTCGCCAGCAGCTGAGGCAGAGTTCACATGCCCGTGGAAGATCAATTTCAGGGACCACCTCGTGCGTTTTCGTTTTCTCTTATCTGCCACCACTACATGCCACGGCTCTGAACAATGCTCTTCTCCAGGAAAAATATCCTGACCAAGGGGAAGAAGCCTCTCTACGCAGCGTCCAGAGTCATCAACGCCTCCTGTGGGTCAGCCTCCTCCGTCTTTGCAAGATGTTGGGTGCACAGCACGAACAAGACCTCGGCGTTGCTCAAGAAGGTCAAGGCCAGCGGGCTCAAGCGGGCATACTCGACCAAGCAGGCAGCTGAGGGGGGGAACGGGCTGCCTGGGGGATCGGCGACTGGTTTGCCGCTGTACCGTGAGTCTCGACGACGACGACCCCTCGTGGGCTGGCGGGGTCAGTGATGACGATGAGCTGACATTTCACGTGCAGGCAAGCTCATGAACGCTTGGACGGAGACCCCGACGAAGTGGTACCCCTTACCGCTGGCGGTGGGTGCCCTTCTGCTCGTCGCCATCCAGTACAGGAAGAAGGTGAAGCGAGCCCGGACGGAGGCAGACCTCGATGAGAATGGCATGGAGGTCATCAGGCTCAAGGGTCCTTGGCACGTAAGTCGTAACAGCTGCGTTGGCTTGTGCTCAGTACTCAATGTGTACTCCAGGTCCATGTCATTGGGGCTCTCCCCCTGCGCAATATGTCCCGGCTATGGGGTTACGTGAATTCTATGGAATTGCCTGTCTGGTTCAGGCCCTACGGTTACCGGTTCTACGCATACGCCTTCGGTTGCAACCTCGACGAAATCGAGCCTGCGGATTTACGGTCATACCCCAGCTTAGGAGCGTTCTTCTACCGGAAACTCAGGCCAGGCGCCCGGCCAGTGGACCCTGCTATCCTCGTCAGCCCGGCAGACGGCACAATATTGCATTTCGGAACGGTGCAGGGGATGCAGGTGGAACAGGTCAAGGGGATCACCTATCATTTGGATGCGCTGTTGGGCGTCGAGAGGCCAGGCCATGCCCCATCACTCGTGGAACACAACAGGGACATGTCCATTGTGGATGATCAGGAATTCGCCAACGTCAACGGAATCGAGTACAGTCTTGAACAGCTCATTGGAACTTCGTCATCGTCCCCTCAGTCGTCCGGTACCTCGACACCCGCTTTCTCCCATGCACCCCCTGTTCGACCACCCACGGAAGCTGATGCCCTTCTTGCCCACCCACCCCCGAAGAAGTACGGTGAACGCATTGACGCATCTGTGGTGGAACCTGATCGTAACACTGTGGCTCACGACGCTTCCGTTGCACGCGAAATGGGTGTTCGGCCATCGATGGAACGGAAAGGCAGCCTTGGTGCACGCAACCTCCGACCTGGACATTCCCTCTTCTTCACTGTCATCTACCTCGCTCCGGGAGACTACCATCGGTTCCATAGTCCCACTGCTTGGGTCGTAGAGAAGAGGAGGCACTTTGTGGGAGAGCTGTTTTCGGTGTCGCCTTGGATGGCTAAGCGTTTGGAGAACTTGTTTGTGTTGAATGAGAGGGTTGCGTTGCTTGGGAGGTGGAGGCATGGTTTCTTTGGAATGGTCCCTGTTGGTGCTACGAACGTTGGGAGTATCAAAGTGAATTTCGACCAGGTGAGGATTCATTTTGACAGCCTATTATCTCACCTCCTGACTACCAATCAATCAACCTTTTAGACTCTTCGTACCAACGTCCGTGGACGCCCACCTCCACCTGGAACTTTCTCTGAAGCCGTGTACTCGAACGCTTCCCCGATCCTCCGTGGCCAGCCTTTGAACTACGCTGAGGAGATGGGTGGGTTCTGCCTTGGGAGTACCATTGTTCTCGTGTTCGAAGCCCCGAGCGACTTTGAGTTTACGGTTCATCCTGGACAGAAGGTGAAGGTTGGACAGCGGTTGGGTGATCTTGCCGACCAGTTGGAGGAGTCTAGGTCCCCTTCCCCGTCGACTTCGAGTGCCTAATCGTCTGTGGCGCGTACTTGCTTTTACCCCTGTAGTACCAGTTACCCATGGCCAGTCGGTTTCGGTGGTTTTGTGATATCATGCCTACCATACCGTCAACCACCGGTTTCTTTCTTTCTTTTTTCATCTGACGACTCTGTTCAATGCTCTCATTTTCTTCTCAGTTTTACGAATACCTCACGGCGCAACTTTTCTAGTCATTTTTCTTTTACTACCTACTCATCGAATCTATCTGGTTTCAAGGCTACACGCACACACACACACACTCTCTCTCTCGGCATCATCGAAACCTGGAGCTTCCACTGCACTCAATCAACTAGTCAGTCCATTCAACCGTCATACATTCATACGTAGAGATGTATTTTTTTCTTCATTCGTTTTACGACCTCGATTTTCTTCGCCGTTTTTTCTATTTTGTCGCCTGCTCCGTACACGGGGCTTATTACTGATATATTTTTGGTCAATGATGATGAAGATGCAGCTCAACCTGCATTATTCCGTTTCGTTCTGTCCCGCTTGTGTTGGTTTACCATTTCGCCCCTTGTTTTTGAGCTTTTTGTCTGTCTTCTGCCAGTGCTCTCACTTGATTTTGCTCCTAAGTTCTTGTTTGGCGTTGCTTTTATTTGACGGCGTTGGCCCCGCGACCCAGGCCTCGAAGTTCGTTCTTGCACGGCGCCATCATCTTGCCTTGTCTCTGCTTATGGCTCATCCATTCATTGAATTATGCTCATCAAGATGTCTGCTTGTGGGGTCACCAAGGTGATCAAGGTCGCATGGCAGATTTCTTCGGGGTTTTTTGGACCATGTTCGAAGGGCTCCAGCTTCGAAACTGTCGAAACTTGTCGCGATGCGAAGGCCAACAAATTGAATACGAAGGGCATCTCGGACAGCTGTGTCAGTGGCGAAGACAAAACGACCTTTTTCAAAGAAATCGAGCATTGAAAGCTGAGTGGTGAAGCGTTGACGAGTAGCGGTGAATCTCTCTCTTCGCTCTTCCAGCCAAGTCCAGGAACCTAACTCGACCTATTTTTCGTGCAGGACAAAGTTGTCTCGTCTGTCCTCTGTCAGACAGGTAGGGGTGGGCGCCCACTGGCAGAAGTGTTTCTGAAGGCCCGTTTTGTAAACGTACAGCCACTTCCATGCTGTTAATGAGGGCCTATCGTCCTCGGAGATCCGCTCGAAATGTTCTCTGAACCTCCTCTCGACTGTTGAGCGCCCAATCTTGTTTCTATTCTCTTTTCTGTCATTGCGGTCCTGAACCACTGTCTTTGCTTTCATTCATGGCAGAATCCTTGGGGAATGACTGTAACGATGATGATTCTCTCTTTCTACGGGTTTGACCTTACTCACGGTTGACCTGTTTCTAGATTCTGTGGGCGCCGCTTTCGCTGGAGCGAGCAAGTTTGGTATTGAGAATGTCAGCATTCAAACGGCTGGGAAGACTATGAACGTATACGAGAACTGCAATGTCTCTGTGACTACGCCTGGTGCTGAGACGCAGGAAGACGACGGTAAGAAAGCTCATCAAGTGCTCCCTCTTTCTTCCGAATCTGATGATTGTCCTTAATAGATAACGATTTGTTTCGAAGGGTCGCTGAATGGTTAACAACGACGACCTTTCGAAGCATCCATTCGGATGCGCTGGACAAGAGGACTCCGGGTACAGGCCTTTGGTTCACGGATAGCAACGAATATCGTATTTGGACGCGGAACAATGTCAAGGTTCTATGGGGGACCGGGATGCGTGAGTTATTCAGAGTGTCGCTCGCTGTCTTCCTGTTGACATTTTTGTTTCCCTAGCGGGTGCTGGGAAGACGATTCTTTCGTTCGTGTTTTGACCTCTTGCACCGCAATAGTTTCTGACCAGGATTCTAGGGGCTTTATCGTCGACCACCTCCAGAAAGAGTTCTCTTCCAATAAGCAAGTTCCCGTTGTATTCGCGTATTGTCGGTACACTGAGGAGTACCCTACCACCCAATTCCTTGCCGCCTGGATTCGACAGCTATTGGAATATGATCCAACAACACTGCGGTTTATCAGCGAAACGTTCGCGATCCACCAGAGACAGACCACGTCGCCATCAGTAACGGAGCTGCAAGATCTGTTCTCCTCCATGTGTGGCGCATTCGAGAGGGTTTATATCGTATTGGACGGATTGGACGAAGCACATGAAGAGGTCAAGATCCAGCTTCTCGAGGGAATCAACGCCTTCCCGTCCAACACTCGCACATTGATCATGTCGCGCCCACTCAAGTCATTTGAATGTCTGGTTCCTGGTGTCATCCTCATCGATATCGAGGCTCGAAATGAAGATATAGAGCTGTTTGTTGAGAAGAAAATCGCTCAAATGCCCCGACTACGGATGATGCTCGCAGGGAAGGAAGGCGAGAAGCGTCGTATTTGTAAAGCTATCAAGGACAAGTCGGGAGGCATGTAAGTGGCTATAATTCTCGATTGGCACACTCAATTTACTCATCTCCGGTGCCTTATTTTCAGGTTCCTAGTCGCAAGCCTGCAAATGGAGGCATTAAAGGGTTGCATGAGCACTCGAGCCTTGTTCAATGCTCTCGACACCCTTCCTACCACCATCAACGATCTTTTCAGGGACACCATGAAGCGGATCGATTCCCAGAGCGAGCCGGAGGTGCTTTTAGCGAAGAAAGCCATTCTGTGGCTCGTATATGCCCTGGGCCCCTTGTCGATGGAGCAGCTGCAACATGCCTTGGCCACCAATCTCGACCTCGAAGTTTTCGATGAGGATGACATCGTGCGGGGCGAATTCATCCTGGACGTTTGCTGTGGCCTCATCTCCAGAACCCGCAACGCGGATGCTCGTGCACCCCTCAGACTCGTTCGTGAGTGCCTTGCTGTTTAGTTAATCGCACTATTCACGAGGATGCGTTTAGATTATACTGCCCATGACTTTCTCAAGAAGCAATGTCTTTCGTGGTTCCCTACGCCTCACACCACCCTATCGTCTACTTGCGTGGTCTACCTTTCTACCGAACATGGTTACCGTGCATATCCAAACGGAGGGGTCCTTGTTTTTCCGTTCGGTCGCGTCGACATGCGACCGCTCCTCGACTACGCCTATAGTTACTGGGCCGCACACTCCTTTCGCTCCAGTCAAGAAGAAAAGGGGCCATCACCTCACGTACTCAAGTTTATTTCGAGACCTGTCCATCCCTGGGCACAGGGCCCTTATTTCGACGAGCTCAGCTCTCACCACCTCGCACCAATCATAGGCATTACAGACCTTTTGAAGAGCGGCGGGGTCACCCCGAAGCAACACTTCAATCTCCTCCACCTCGCTGCAATTGGTGGTCATGTCAATTTAGCCAAGGCGGTCTTGCAAAGGTGGCCCGAAATGTCCCTGAAGGATCGCAGTGTTGATGGCCGAAACCCCCTCATGCTGGCCTCGGTGTACAATCACGTAGAAATGGTTAGATACCTGCTCTCCACCGATCCAGACATCGAAACGCTCAATGCCAAAGCCACATGCGGTTGTACTGCGTTGGCCTCCGCAATCACTCGCAATAACGACAAGATAGTGGAGCTACTGGCATCGCACAAGGGTGTCCAGTTGAACGTGCAAACATGTACCCGTTCGCCGCTCGCGTGGGCCGCTTCTCAAGGTCATACATCCTTCCTCCGGCAACTCCTCTCAGACCCCGGCGTTGATATCAACGCTCAGCATCCCTTCACAGGATATACTGCTTTGTGCTATGCATGCCGTCCTGGTCGTCCCGAGTCTGCAAAAATTCTTCTCTCACGAGAAGAGGTTGATATCCACTTAGGTCCACTCTGCGGCTGCACCCCTCTCATCCTCGCCGCGTCCGCTAATCAACTCACCATTGTTTCCCTCCTTTTATCAAAGCCTCATATCAAAATCCACGCCCGCTGTATCCACTCGGGCACGGCCCTGTCGGCTGCGAAGAGCGATGCCATCCTGAAGCTTCTCGTAACGCATGAACGGATTCTGGTCAACATACCGACCGGCGATATCCACTTCTGTCTCTTCGTCGCAGCACGTCTGGGTCTTGAAGACACCTTTCACAAATTGATGAAAGAGGCTTTCGAGCCTGCGAAGTTGAAGATGCGGCCAACGGTTCTCATCGAAGCTGCGAGGCGCGGGCACACAGCAATCGTGGAGGCCGCTCTCCGATGCGTTGAAGTTGACGCAAAGGATAGCCTTGGGTGGATGGCACTCGATGCTGCCGCGGGTGCAGGACACGCGCCCACAGTTTCCCTCCTTCTCTCGCATAAAGCCTCGGTGGTACACGCACCCCGAACTCTTTTCTTCAGACAACAGGGGACGAATCCTAGAGTTTTACCTCCCTCTCAGGCTTTGACCCTTCGTACATCACTCAGCCTTGTGTTGGCGTTAGGGAGAGGACACCGCGATGTTATCGATGCTCTCATTTCCGCAGTCATGGACAATGACGAGCATCCGATTGCATTATCTGCGGCATGCGAGGCTGGTAGAATTGAGGTTGTGCGGACTCTCCTTTCACGGTCCGATATCGACGTCAATGTAGAAGACGACAACGGATGGACACCTCTCGCTCACGCAGCATGGAACAAGTGGAAGAACATCTGCGACATGCTACTTTCTCACCCTCAAATTCGACCACACGCTGGAAAGACATCCCCGTTGGTTCGAGCGGCGTTTTGTGGGTCTCATGAAATAGTTCAGCTGCTTCTTCAGCCTGCGTATGGGCTGGATCCCAACTCCACGGAGGAGGGTTGGACCGTGCTCTCCGCAGCGTCGTACAGTGGGTCTCTACCCCTTATACAGATGCTTCTTGCACGGGACGACGTCGACGTCAACCTTGGCAAGCACCCGCCACTCATTGTGGCAGCTGGCAGAGGCCACACTGCTATCATCAAGGCCCTCCTCGCTCATACGAAGACCGATGTCAACGTCAGAGACACAGTGTGCAACGCGACTGCACTCTTTTTCTCGTGTCAGCATGGCCCAATAGAGGCTGTCCAAGCACTCCTCCGCCATCCAGAGGTCAATCTCAACGTCAAGCTCAGTGGAGTCAAGTTTTCCACCCCTTGTTTCCCTTTCCAATCCCTTGACATCAACTGGATCTGCGATCGCCCACTCCTTGTCCAACCCGAGATGTACCCCACTGTATTGCACGTCGCTGCTTGTTCTCATGTCTGGCACGAAATCCTGCCATTGCTCTTGGAGACGAAGGGTATTGACCCGACCATTCTGAATGCCAAAGGGGAATATCCTCTGACGCTGATGTTGGACAACCTTCGAGGCGTCAATAGATTCTCGCTCCTCAGGTTCCCAGGGGTGGTGAGGACAGTGGCATCCCATTTCGTGACATCACCGAATATATTGAGAGAGCAGCCAGAGATGCTCAAACGGGCCGCCGACATAGGGAATGTAGACATCATGACAACGCTCCTGGAGCACCGCGACAGCACGATTGATCTTTCACCCGCCCTCACGTCGGCAATCCGTGCGGGGCATTCGGATGTCATCAAGCTCCTGCTGGATGCCCCAGGAGTCAATATCAATCACGGAGAGCCTGCTCTCGCCGTTGCCTGCCTTTGCCAAGGCGCTGCGGTGATCAAACCCCTCTTTGGACACCCCGGGGTCGACCTCAATCTCCAAACCAGCTCTGGATACACCCCTCTGGCAGCCGCGTGCTGTCGCGGCCAGCACGAAGTTGTATCCTGGTTCCTCTCAAGAAAGGACATCAACGTCAATGCTGGCAAGTACCACCCGCTGATGCTCGCTGTCCAAGCAGGTCAAGGGCGCGTCGTAGCTCAGCTCATTGAGAGTTCCATTGATCTTGACGTTGACCAATACACCTACAACCCAGACGTCCTAAAGCTGCCACTTGGCTTTCCAGATCAGATTGCTCGTGCCTATCGACGGTTCTATGTGAGGGACTGCTGGCTAAGGGACACTGCTTTCCTCAACACTACCCCGAATCCAGTTCTCTTTGATCCCATTCCTTCCAAGTGTTACGGTCGTTTCGCAGCGAGGCGATTAGGACCATACGCCGTCGGGCTCACAAAAGGCCCTGAGGTTCGACCCAATGCTCATATCTACCATTTCCCTCCAACAGGTCCTGGATCCAATAGAGAAGGAGATCCGGTACTGGTATTTACTTTACGAAGTGGCGAAGTCGGAATGTCGGAAGCTATTTTGTCTCACCATAGTGTCAAGATCAACGCCCGCGCCCGCTGTGGGTGTACCGCCCTCATTGTAGGGTCCTTCTTGCGACGCCATACCATCCTCGATCGTATCCTTGCTCGAGCCGACACCGACCCAACGATTTGCTGCCCAGCCCACGGTACAGCAGTTCTCGCTGCTGCACATCGCCTCTTCTTCGACACGGTCAACAAAATCATCTCGTCGCCCCTTCGCAGCAAATTGAACTTCCACGAAACCGCCAATTGTGGCTGCAACCTGTTTATCTGTGCAGCCAGGAGCGGAGATGAAGACACATTCCTTTCCTTCCTTCCTCTGACCAATTGGCAAGAGTCCCCTAACATTGTCGACTGCAAGTTCGGTCGGACGGCACTCCAATGGGCTTCTTTTTATGGACACGAGTCTGCTGTGCAGCTCCTACTCTTCAATCCTGTCGTCGACACGAATTACTGTGACAAGGATGGGAATCACGCGCTCATGCTTGGCGTCAAATCGGGGCGGGAGGAAGTAGTCAGGTTGCTTTTAGCTTCTCCTTGCGTGGATCTCAATGTGAGAAACGCGAATGGGGACACGGCGTTGTCGTTGGCCGTGTGGTATGGCTATGAAAAGATCCATCGCCTTCTCTTAGCTAGAAATGACCTAACATGTTAACCTGATCAATGATGGACATAACTGTTAGCTGTAGTTATCTTGATCCACTGCCAGCAATTGCTAGAGATCATAGTCGAGAGCACCAGTACGTCCCTAGTGCCAAATAAAGCCTCCACCTGAAGATCCGCCGTCCAGGTGTGTTCCCATTATTTTATCCTTACGAAACACCAGGCCAATCGTGACCAGGTGTCTTTCCAGAATCAAAGGCGAAGATCGTTCTCCGTCCGTCCAAGGCGGCTTTCATGATTCATCTACCAAGGTCCGAAGAATCCGAAATTCGGTCATTTAAATATCTTGACTTGACAAAGTCTAGAACATCGACCGTCCGGTGTCGACGTTGATGCCAGAAGGAAGGCTTCACCCAGATACTAGTATGCGATGGAATCGTGAGTTTCGCCGCACCAATTCAATCGAAAGGGCTTTGCCCTGGTGTTTGAGATGTGATGGCGCTCCAGGTTGAAGGCCATATCTTTAGGATCTCCTAGATGCCTTGCAAAGAGAATAGTAGAAGTCCGAGTTCAGACCACGACGTCCAGCCGTTCGAGTCAACCTAAAGCATTCCCCATCCATGCTGGGCTTCGATATTCTCTCCTTGAAGGACTGAAAATTGCGAACGCAAGGCCATTTCTCGATTTTTTTGCTCGTCGAGTCGGCGGAGGTGCTGCTTTTGGGCAAAGGTTTCCGAATTCGGACTCGACGATCATTGACGGACGGTAGGGCTAACGCCGCTAAGCGCTCAGCTCATTCACCAGCAAAGATCAAGTATTGTGAAAAAGCTTATCGGAGCCTCTGCGGCCCATGAAGATGATATGCTTGTGCTTAGAGATGCTCAAGTCGAAACGGATATCTCAGTTATTCACGAGAAGGATAACGAGTTCGACCGCGCTATTACCCCTGCCAACAACTTTCTGAATTCGAAGCGACTCAGCGATCTTTGGTCAAATTCAAATTGATAGTTCCTGCCTCGTGTACGAGTTGCTTTCCCTGGAAGGTCTCAGGAATCACGGTCCGGTGTTCAACTCCTCTTCAGTCGGTACCCAATAAGCTCTTGGGAATGAAAGGTACTGAAAGGACACAACTTATACGGCCATATGGGGACCAACATACCGCATTGCAAAGCGGGATAGGTCGTTAGAAAAGATATAAAGGGTCTTCTTCAATGACCCTTGTCTCCCAACCCCCTTCTTCAACTTGATCGTCTTCTCTCCAAGATGATGTTCTCTCGCGTCATTGCTATCTTCATCATCTTATTCATGGCCACCTTCGGGGAGGCCAATGCTATTTTCGCGCGCCAAGTTAACGCCCAGTGCCCGTGCCCTGCGGGAAATCACCTCTTGTGCTGCAACTCTCTTCTCCCCGTGAGTCACTCTTCCGACGACGGAACTGAGCTCGTCGTGCTCATTGGGATAATATATCTAGGCCACCAATGTTCAAGTCCAGACCGTGGCAGCGCTCTTGGGTATCCCCGCTGCTTGCCAAGTCCCCCTCGTTGGGAGTGAGTTCAACTTCAAGGTTCTACCTGAATCGATTGCTGAAACGACGTCGCACGTACCAGTCAATTGCTTCCCCATTGCCAATGCAGCTGATTGGTGAGTCAATAACACGAGCCTCCCATCCTTTGAGGAATCGTCAACCAATTTCTGGATCGATGGTATCTAGCGCTGCACAACCGACGCACTGCCTATACAACTGCTGGGTTAGTGAATCACAATTCCGGATAAGAGGCGAGTATCGTACTGATTCTAATCTTTTTTACGAACCTGTAGCAAGGGTTGATTGCCTATGGTTGTACCTAAAGGCACAACGAGTCAGCTCTCCAGCCCTAGTCCGATGCGCGATTCGATCAAATCTTCACTGGCATTGAATAACTTGCCAATCGAGAGGCTGGAATCTCCTAACTTCAAAGTTCTTCATCCCGAGTTCAAACGTACACTGGTTTGTGAGCCCTGTAAATGTCGTGGAAATGTAAATGCGTACTTTTGCTTGGTATTGTCGGCCGAGGAGTAGATGACTTTGGCGTGGCTGCTGAAGATGGATCGACGCTTCTAAGGGGTTTGTTTGTCTGCGGCGGCCTTCTTTAGAAAATGCGACCATGTAGAGTGGGCCAGTTTCAAGTCAGCAGAGAAAGCTCTCGGAACTTGAAGGATAGATTCTTCTCTGATAAATAAGTCGTAGAAGGCATGACGAAGAGTTCCTCTTTGTCAGCGGTTGGTCAGATTCAAAGTTCACCCATCGTTCGGAGGCCCAGGCTTGAAGCGGTAATAGCTGGCGATCGGCTGGCGACGACGATTGTGGGATCAAGCGGTCAGTACTTCTTTTGTTTATTACTTGGATAGAGTAATGTATAACATCTATACCCAGAACCAGATCTAGCTCCAGAAAAATCAGCAACAAAGATCAGAGCAAACGGAATCGTAAAATCTTAAATAGATATTAAACCTCGCCTTTTCACACCACAGGCACGCACCACCCCTCAAACTCGACCGAGCCCACCTGAATCTCGGTCAACATATCGAAGAGACCCCTCCCGACCGGTCCTAGACCACCTTCATGGTGGGGCAACACCAGCTCTTCGTCTCCCCATCCCGAGTACCCGATCCTACCGACTCCAGCAACGATCACAGCTGTACCCACACCGAAAATCTCCAACAGCTTTCCTTCGTCCGACCATGCTTTGAGTTCGGGCATCGTAATCGGATGTTCGTGTGTATAGATTTTGGTGGTTTTAGGGAGAGTGGGAAGGGGGAGGGAAGAAGAGGTGTGCGCGTCTAAGAGAGAGAGGACGGAAGAACGTGTTACACCTGGAAGAATGGTGCCGTCTAGATTCGGAGTGTGTACATCAATGTCTGTGAAAACCAGTCAGCAGGGAAAGAGCGAGACATATACTATGGAAGAGAGAACGAACGCACCTCCATCATCCCTCCTCACAACGACAAATGCATTCATAGCCCCAGCTTCGGTAATCCTGTCCCCGATCAACCACAAAATCTGTTCGTACCCCTTCGTAGCCGCATCCCTCTGCGGCTTGAACCCCGGAGCATAGTTCAGTCCGAGCTTATGGCCACCAGTGCCTCCAGGCCAGGACCTGACGTTTTCGTTCACAGCTAACAGAGAAATCGCTCGCGAACCTCCTTTGAAGTAAGGCCCAGCAGGTGTAGCGACGACGTACAGACAGGCACTATCAGAAGCACTGACGCCGAGAGCAGGGCGCGTGCCAATAACAGTGGGTCGGAGGTAGAGACTGTATCCAGGTAAGGAAGGGATCCAGCGCTTCTCGGTGTATACAAAGCGTTTGAGGAGGGTCAGAAGAGCCGAGGTGTCAAAGGGCTGCAGCGAGCACACGGAGGTGAATAAGATGGAGATCCGGAGAGGATCGGTGGAAACGTACAGGCAAAGCGACGCGTTCTGCGGATCTTGCTAGGCGAGCCATGTTCCGTTCTGGTCTGAACAACCGAGGTTCACCGTCGGGGCCTAGGTACGCCTGCGGAGGTGTGTAACGTAAGATGCAACGAACGAGCAAACAAGTGAAGGGTTCATGATTTGAGTAGATCCGTACCTTCATACCCTCAAACACGTTGGGGCAATATTGGAAGCACGAGGACATAGGGTCGAGGACCAATGGTGCATAAGGCTTGATCTCGGGTGCACTCCATCCTGTTACTGGATCGTAGTTCATGATGAGCATGTGGTCTGTTTGGGTCTGTAGGTGGCATGTCGAACGAGAGGAAAGACGATCGTGTCAGCTACTCATTCCGAGCAAAGAAAAAGAAAGAACATACCTGGCCGAAAACGAGACTCTCAGGTTCGGGAAGAGGCTTAAGCTCCTCCGCGAGAGTGACGACAAGCTTCGAAGCCTAAACTCATCCGTTCGCATCGCTCAGTCTTCACAAGTGAATCGGGAGTCTATGTGAGCTTACATCGAGAGGAGAAGGCCCTGCCTTGACTCCGTTCACTCCATTCACGCCGTTAGTCACATCAGAGCCGTTGGTAGTGGTGGAATTTTGGATGGCCATTAAGCACGAGTCGCCTGAGGGGTAGTAGCAATAGTGTTGTTTTGTCAAGCACTGGGAATAGATCGAAGGCACAAAGGGTAGGGTATTGGAACGTCCAAGTCAAGGACAGAGCTAATGGCCTCTTGGTAGATGGAAGTAGAAGCAAAAGAACGAGTCATCTTTGTTCCGAGAGCTCGAGCAATAAAATAGCCCACGAGTGGAGTGTGCCAAGGAAATTTGTTCCGTCGGTAATCACTCGGAACGGATCCTTTTGGGACGATCACGGATCGATCTTATCTTATCAGTGAGCGCTTACCACAACTACAGTCGTGGACAAGCAAACTCTGCAAATATGGGAAGTTCGTGATTTCTCACGAACAGCTCGATAAAATCGTCCAA
>JAMZDL010000256.1:0-27103 GCA_027579765.1 Candolleomyces efflorescens
AATCCGACGAATCCGACAGAATCCGACAGAATCCGACAGGCCAAATGAGACAGAAATGAGACAGATGCGACGCATTCAGAGCGAAGTCCGCTCCGTCGCTTCCTCATGGCTGGAAATGCTTATGCCAAACGATGGAAACTATACCCGACACGAAGGCGATGAGCAGAAAGTAGATGGAGAAACCTGAGAGCTGGAAAGGGCGGCACCATCAAGCGGCCCGACAGTGAGAGTCTATTTCCATTTATACTATTAGGTTGCCTCGGGTCGTCGTTCAACACATCAAGTGGTTCAAGCCCTCTCCCTCGTAACTAACGGCGCGGTGTCGTTCCAGACCCATGGCCTCCAGTGGTGGCAGCTCTGGCCTGCACATGCTCGAGGGCCACTCAACTCATGAAGTCCGACTGGCCCCGCTGTTTCCTTCTCTTCCACTCACTCCTGTCACCCACAACACTCGCAATGCAGAGGCGTGAAGGACACACCAATCCGGACTTGTGCCTTTGTGAATGCACCGAATGCGTCAAATATCCTCTCCCAGGTCAACCGAGCACACAGAGGCCGGGGCGGTGGCTTACGAGGAAGGAGTTTGAGGCGCACCGAACTCATGATCGAAGGCAGGCTCTTGGAGCAAGAGCATTGGCGGAGGTTCCTCACAGCGCAGGAACTATCTCGAAACGTCCACGATCCACCTCTCCTGAGCCGCGGCCTGCCAAGTATTGTGGTCGCCCAAGATCTCTCGCCCCCTCTTCCTCCCCTCCCAGCGAAGGCGACGACAATCGTGCATCGATATCTGAAGAGGAGGACAGAAACCTTCGAATTCCCGCAACGCGCACAATCCCCACTGCATTCCAGCAGGTGTACGACCGTCTCGGTTGCGCCCTCACGGAGCTTCAAGAGCCACGGGACATCATCTCACCAAACTTTGTTTTCCAATTCGCCACCCCTCCCTATTGCTTCGATCATCCTCCAACTACTGCATCGCAAGTCGATGAAGCCTGCGCCTTGGACTCAAATTTTTATTCGAACCACGCCCTCCTCGCCTATATTGACCACCTGAGTGCTGTCAGGCGGTATGCCCTACAGCATGGCCGTTCCGAAGACGTCCCCCGCCTGGTCTATCTTCGAGGTTTAGTTGTTCGAAACACAGTGGAAAGGCATACGAACGCGCTCAGGGATCAATGCTTTCGGGATTGGGTTCGACAGCACCGGTTGAAGGAGGAAACCAATTTGGTGAATACCTGTAAGTCCAACTAGCGCTTTTTCAGCCTTATCACATGTTGATCCTTTACAGCGCAACATTTCAGAAAGCAGCTCAAGTCCCTGCCACCCGCAGTCCTCACCATATACCTCATCGTCGCAAGCCTACATCTACTATCAAACGTGTCGCAGGACGATTGCAGATTTATACTCAAGGGCCTCTCCCTTGCTATGCGATTACTCCCTATATCCTCCACTAGTACCCACGGAACCTTATCGATACAGAACATGCTCTACGATGTAGATCAGGTCATACGTCTACTCAATATCTACCCACGATTCACGTCATTCGCCTGTTGTCCAAAGTGCTTCATGATCCATTATCGCAATCCAAATGCCTCTCAACCGACTTATCCAGAACGTTGCATCCAAGAAACTGGGCAGGGCGTCTGCAATGCGCGCCTGAGGAAGACGAAGGATGTTCTGAACCCTAAAACGGAGACTTACATGGCAAAGGAGGTGCCTCTCAGAGAGTATCGGTACCAGTCACCGCAAGAATATCTGTCATACATCTTCTCGCGTTCCGACCTCAAACAGTACCTTCATGGAGACCCCTGCAAGAGAAGTCGCGACCCAAACAGCGCATGGGACATCTGGGATGCCTCCGCCCTCCGGAATTTCGTTTATATCGACGGGAAGAGGTTTACGGACTCCGACGACGAATGCCGACTTGTTTTCAGTCTCAACATGGATGGTCTCAACCCGTTTACCAACAAGGAGGCAGGGAAGAAGGTGTCAATCGGTGCGATTTACATGGTGTGCCTGAATTTGCCACCGTCGATTCGCTACAAGCTAGAGAATATCTACCTTGTGGGAATCATCCCAGGCCCCCGACAACCCTCTCTCCACGAGCTGAATTACCTCCTCAATCCCCTGGTAGACGACTTTCTCCTTCTTTGGCGACAGGGATTCTATTTATCCCAGACCTGCCTCCACCCTTATGGGGTACGAATCCGTGGAGCGATCATTCCTTTGATTTGCGACCTTCCAGCTGCCCGACATATGAGCGGCTTCGCGAGCTATTCGCACACCATTTTCTGCTCCGAATGCAAACAGACTTTACCAGATATCAACGACCTCAACCACACTTGTTGGGCGCCGCGTACTTGGGAAGAACACATGGAGGCTGCGAGGCTTTGGAGGGATGCGCAGACGATACGGGAGCGCAAGAAGCTGTACAGTACCCATGGGGTTCGTTGGTCAGAGCTTCTTCGTTTGCCCTACTGGGATCCTACGAAGTATACCCTCATTGACTCGATGCATGCGTTCTACTTGCGTATCTTTCAGCACCACGTTCGCAACATCTGGGGGATGGATGCCAAAATGGACGAGCAAGAGGGGATCCTCTTCAATCCAGACGCCTACGCCCCAACAGAAGTAGAAATGAAGCATGGTCATTGGATACTACGCCATGGGTCTCCAGAACGATTGAAACTCCTCAAAAAGAAAGTGCTTCGTGAACTGTGCAAAGATACTGGCGTCCTACGAGCGGATGGGATAAGGAGGGATCTTCTTCGCCAACTTCTGGAATATGTGAGTATCTCTCTCGTCCCCGTTGGCACCAACTGAATGGTCCCTTCGAAATTCAGCGCGTCGAACAGGGCTGGTGGACATCCGATCTAAAGCATCTTCGAGATGACGCGGACAGCGGCAACAACAGCGGCCACGGACACTCCATCCGGATTGACGAATGTGAAGTACTCAAAGATGGCACCACTAGTGACGACTTCTTTTGGCATGCAAGCAAGTCTCGAGCGAAAAGTGCGAGCAAGGACGATCTTATCAAGGTGTTCAATTGCCACGTCTTGCCTGTTACCCCCCCGCCATTATCTAAGGAGGAGCTATCGAAGCTGAAAAAGCGGGAGCTGTTGTCTTACATTCAACTTGAGGTCAGTGCATATCCTCTTTGTTTTCGTGATGCTCCTGACAGCTCTTCTTTTCAGCGCCGCCGTCTTCGCATCATCCAGGACGACGGAACGCACATTTCCAATGCTGCGACACGCGCCGTGAATCAATGCGCAAACATTCTAGGCCGCGCAGTCCTGAAGGAGATTCGCCGCGATATGCAAACTATCAATCGACCGTCCTGGCAGCCAAATGGTCCCCGTTGGCCTGGGGAGGCTAAATTCGGCAAATTCACGGCTGCTCAGTGGAGAACTTTTTGTTTAATCAACCTTCCGATCACTCTCACTCGACTATGGGGAGGTGCAGCCGAAGGAAGTATCCAACGAAAGTGCCTTGAAAATTTCATGCACCTCGTCACCGCAGTGAAGCTAGCGTCAATGAATCGAATGAACGAGACTCGCATAGCACAGTACGAATACCATATTCAGGAATACCTCTCGACTCTACTCGAGCTCTATGACACGACCATCACCCCATACCAGCACCTCTCGCTCCACTTCGGTCGACACTTAAGGATGTTTGGCCCCGTGCATGCCTGGCGTTGCTTTCCGTTTGAAAGGTACAACAACGTAATGCAATCCATTTCGACGAACAACAAATTTTGTGCGTTGTTTTCCACTATTACATCGAGTTTTCACCTTTCTGACACCGCTTCCCAGCGGACCTGGAGAAGACAATGTTCACTAAATTTGTTTCTGTGCAGCATATCAGGGGCATATTCGCGGAGGAGGAAAGGCTTCCCAGGGATCTAGCGGATCTCTCTCAGTATTTCAACGACACCTACGGCCAAAAGCGACAGGTGAAAATCGGCGACATTCTTCTGGAGGATCCACGGTACCAAGATGTTGAGATTGTCACTTGGCAGACCAACCAACTCACCTCAGTCGATCCCGTCATATACGAAGCGTTGACTAGATGGGTATCTGAGAACGACCCAGCGTGTACCTCTTGTCCAAATGCTGCATATTTCAGGCATTCGGTGCCGCGGTTCGGCCAGGTATTTTCCGTTCGGGATCACCATCTCAACAACAGCCAAGTTTCGTTCCGTCATGAGCCTTCGATCCAGACTTGGGCCGCAGGTCACATCCTTGACCTATTTACGCACACACGGATGTCGAACAGTACCAACATCGTTCAAACGTTTGTGGTTCTCTCGCCATATGAAGAACTTGCGGGAGACGATGCTCAGCTCGACGTATACCGACCATACTCCGTTGTCACTGGTCGAACATTTTACAATCGGTTGAGCGCAGATCGCTTCTTGGTTCCTTTCAGCAGCGTCATTTGCCACTGCGTATCACAAGTGCAAAACGTTCCGGGCATCGCTACTGAATGCATTCTGGTGCAGCCTTTAGATCGGGTGGGTACTTTGAGCAATCTTATTGATATATTTACTGACAGCCGTTATACAAAGTGAGCACGGTCGTGAGATGTTGGTAAGATTGGGAGAGTTACGAGGCCGCGATGCCGATTACTACTGCTTGTATACATTGGACGATTTATAAAGCATATATAGAATGCGTGCGGTTTGAGAGTGGACTCGGATAACCTGTGGTCGTACCAAAGGAGGGTTAGATGAGACTGCCATCAAGCACTGTAGAACCCTGAATCACACACCTGCTTCAGTCGCGTGAATACACATTCTAGCTGGACAGACTGGTCGGAGGCTGATGCCCAAGGGGCCGATCCAATAGGACAGGTGAAGGCCGACACCAATCAAAATGCGACAGGACACTCTGCATATGTGACAGCAATGGGCTGCATCTCAGGGTGCCTATCCACCCGGTCGATTTCATGGGAGAGCTGAGAGAAAGGGATGACCACCAGCGAGGAAGGGAGAGCCTGGTGAGGCAGGGACACTGTTTAGAGGAAAGGCGGGGGCAGATCCTGCTGCGACCCAGGTGTCAGCGTGGGGTTCAAATTCTGTCTTGAAGCAAACGATGGGTTGCAATCTGGCCTCTCTGAATGGGGGCGGATTGGACGGAGGGCCGTTGCAATTGGGCAGCGTTGTAGCGCGCAATGGAAAGTAGAACGGTGGTTTCTGTCATCCAAAAATCAGCTAGAACTCAAAATCCGACCCAAAACCGACGGCATACTTTTCTCTCTGGTCGAAACGTCGAGCTGAAGCCTGGAGCTTCTGCATACTCCGCCCCTGCTCCACGTCTACGATCTTGGCCCTTCCCGTCGGTAGGCGGCTCGTTGTGGAGACGGTGAACCCATCTCGATGGTAGATGGTAGTAGTTCAAGGACGTGATCCCTGAGAGGCCACGTGTCTCACCCGATCAAGTCACGGTGTTGCACGCACCTCTCAACCTTTCCGCGATGGACGCCAGTCAAGAGAGCGAACCTTCTTCACTCAGGTACGAAAAAGTATACGACCTTCCTCTGTCGGAGCCTTCAACGTATTCCCCGCTGCTGCGAGCTCTCGCTTTTTCCCCCGACGGGCATCATCTCGCTGGAGCCTTTGACCGTACGGTCACCGTGTGGCGTCTAAGCCAACACGACGATGACGGCAACCCATCCGAAAGCTGGAAGATCATGGTGAACTATCGTTTGGATGAAAGGGCAAAAGAAGAAGAATTCACATGCTTAGTCTGGGCACGGTCTGGTGTTCTTCTTGTCGGGGCAAGCACTGGAGACGTGAAGATGGTGACCTTGAATAACGAGGTAAAGGTGATGCAAATTCCCCCCTTCGCTGCTCACGGTACCACTAGGGTACGACCGTCAATGGTTTCCAAGCAACCAAGCTTTCTATCAAGTACCTGGCATTGAACTCGGAGCAGTCGCTACTTGCCGTCGCGGCGGGTGAAGATGAAGTCGTTATTTGGGCCGCTTCAGAAACGGGTCTGTCCTCGGCTATATCCCTAAAGATTTTATTCTGATGCATTCCGCAGGTTCCTGGAGCAAGCTCCACCGTCTCCCCGATCCTGGAACTCGATTGGCACGAGATGAAGTTCTGGAAGTTACATTTATAGGGTGGCATGGGACGGGTAAAGACAGTCTCGTAGTGTCGTATCTCCATCATGGAGTACTGTACGTCGGGTTCTCTTATTATCGGTCTTGTGCTGACGAATCCACAGATCTTGGAACGTTTTCCTGAAAGATGCTCAGGGCTTGCTGAATCCAGATAAAGTGTTCGTCCGTTCCTCCCCAGGCTTCATGAGCCAAGCCGCGCTCACAACAACTCAATCCCGGAATCAGGTATGGAGGGTCGCTGTCACCCAACGGCCGGCTTTTTTCGATGCCCAATCGAAAAGGCACCTTCGATATCTACGATCTGGTCACCAAGGACAAACTTAACAGCCTCCACGATCCCGACTCTGGAGCTTCGAAGCCTCAAATCACCCACCGAGCACGGCCTGGAGAATTTGTTCACCAAGGACAGTTCTACTTGGGAGCTGGCGTCGGAAAAATCAACTTGTGGCATGCTGCGCGAAACATTCGTGCACAGCGTCTAGTTCTCAGTGTGTCGCAGCCCCCTTCCACTTCCCTTATATAGCGGCTGATTTTCGAAGCAGGAAGTGTCCAAAGTCCTGTCACTTTGCTCGCTGTTCGTTGAACATGTTCCTCCAGTTTTCTCTTCTACTCACTCAATTCTAGGTCAGTGATACAAATGGTCAACCCTATAAAGAATTCCGGATCGCTGCCTGCGATCAAGGCCCAGGGCAGCACATTGAAATATGGAAAGCCAAAGGTACGCTATCTGCCATATCGAGGGCGAAATGCTGACCGGCCCCTCACTCAGTATACGGAAATGTCGAAGCATCGAATTCGGGGGGGTCTACAGCTGCCAGTACGATCGTAGGCTCTGGGGCCGCCTTACTTACTGGAATGATATCTGGCGGGGTTGCTGTTTATGCCGCCTTAAAGTCCATTTAATCTATTTTATCACCTCCACCAGACGTCTTCTTAATATGATTCCGTCATTCGACATTTGCTATCTAAGATGAGACGTATAGCCTGAGTTTGAATGTTAATATTGCAAGTTACAACTGTAAGTATCAAAGATTGCAGTAGTGTCAGGCATGGGGATCACGGTCGAACTCCCCATTCTCAGAGAGGGTGTCGCTTACCCCCCGCTCTTCGTTGGCAGAGATATCCTCGACTTGATTGACAACTTCCCTCACGAAAGGCCACGGGCCGGATATTTTTCTGTGTGAAAATGAGTTGACGCCCGCCCGCCTAAGAATCAGAAAGAAGGTGCATTACCTCAACTCGATAGGGCCTAAAATGGTCTCAGGGATGTCGGTTCCCGCACCGAGGAACTTCCCCAGCAAATGAAGACTCCTTTCAAGATATTGGAGAATGCTTTAAATGAATCCGAAATGAATCACAAATTGAGACATACCAGCCTCCGCCGATGAGTTCGAGGACGTATTCTTCGTGAGGAAACAACCTGATATCGGCCTGAGCGTTCTCGTACTAGGTTATTTTGGTTATATCCAATAACGCATCAACATGAAGAAGTGCTCCCACCTCGCGAGGGATCATCGTCGTGAGCACTGCTCCGTGCTCTAGCTCAGGTTTCCCGTTTTTGAGCTTCCAGAGAATGATGCGGCATCGCCAGCCTCCAGAGTCAGGGCGTCCGGGTGGGCGAACATCGAACGGTAAAGTAACCCTTTTGATCTGTAGAATTGCGCCAGGCTTGATTCTAATGGGCTGTTTGTCTTTGAGCACAAGGGTCCTAGGAGTTGGTCGAATATAATGAGAAACGCTGCTGGCTTATAGAGAACGTCTTATGCCTTTACCAATTTCCACGGGATGCCACCGATTCCATAGTTCGATGTCGACGGGAGCGATGAGTGAAAGGCAAGCGGGAGTGCCAGACATACCCGTTCATTCGGTGACTTATAAGCATGATTGGATCCTTTGTTCACTTTTTTGTTCGCCGAACTTGGATCCTCATGACATATGCCATATGATCGCGCCCGCTGAACCGCGCATGCGTTGTCGGCGATCGCTACTTATCAGTTAGAATTGATGCGAGCGCCGCGTCATCAGGTTCAAAATGCAGTATTGACAAAGTATAGGACATGGAAGAAAAGAGGGTCATTGACAAATGGCTTCCGCTATATTCTACAGTTATACGAAAGGTCCGACTCGTCGGGCTTCCGTATCTTCTACTGGCACCCAAGTTCCCCAGCCTGGTAGTCCCGAATCTGTCGCGCAGTCTTGCCGTCGCGGACGGTTTCTTCGCTCTCACTGAGGAAGGGGTGAGTCAAATCGCTAACCTGCAAACGCGCATCGGTACTCACATCAGCCCGAAGATTGCGCCCAATGCATGGAAGGTATTGTCGCCTTCTTTCCGCAGACGGGCAAAAACTCGAATGGTGGATCCCCCATATGGGAATAGCGCCTCGACCAGGTGAATTTCGCGTTTTTGGATGAACTGGGAGATATAATACCTGGCTCTTTCCCTATAGTGTGCCAAGGCGTCCGTCCTCTCGTATGTATCGAGAGTTGTCACGTCGAGCGCGGGGGGCATGGAGACATGATCGATAAAGATAACCAACGAATGGAGAGGAGTGGACCCATGCTTTTGAGCTCGGAGCAATTCGAAAGCAGGCATGGTGAACTTGCAGTAGCCTTCGATGTATTCAAGTAAGCGTAGCCTCAGAGAGGCAGAAAGGGACACCCCCCCCCTTCTTCGACGATTGTCCAATCTTGATTCCGGATGGCATTCATCGCGATGGTATTCACTCCAGTCAGCTTTCTGGCATTTGTCAGAGCAGTAGAATGCAGAGTGGCATCCAGAGCACCCCTTCATGATTCTCCTCTCCGGTGTTTCTTGAGGGTGCTATGAGTTTCGTAAGCGACACAAGTCAAGATATCGTTTCGAAATTTACGAACGCTGCTGCTGTCACAAAAGTTCCCTCCGATGATTTTGTGATCCTTCCATTCAGGAATGGACTTAACGACAGATAGGCTGCTGGTAATAGTCGAAGTAAGGGCCAAGAACTCCCCGGACTGGCGTAAAAGCTGTGGAATCTTCGGCATGGCCATCATTTTGGTGAAGGCTTCAGCGAACGGCTCAGCGACACGCGGATAAACCGCGTAGGCTGCAAAATCGCCGAGCAAGACCTGGATGAATGAGGAAGCGGGGTCGGAAGGTGGGAGGTTGAGGAGGCATGCGTATATCACCTGGAGGAGGCCTCCACTGAGTGTCGTACGGACTTGGTGGATCGGGCTGATGGACCCGATTCCGCCGGTTAGGCAGAAAGTCATGAGATGCTGCAAGCATCTTACGACCTCCCTCCACATCCGAACCCCCTTGTGAGAGCCCATAACAACGAGGAGAGTCGACGGGAGGGCGGCAAGAAGCTCGCCTGACCTGAATAAAGGAATCCAAACGTGTTGTTGATGAAGGAGCTTGCGAGTGAGGTCGAGGAGATCGTGGAGATATTCGAGAGCAAAAGCGGATGTTACCTGGCCCATTACGCATCTGTCCCTGATGTCGCTCACCCTGACGATCAGAGTGCGAATCAGCTTCTTCATCCGAAGAGGCGACCGAAGGAGCAGCTCGGACAGGACGTTCGCTGCGTCGGGATGGCTGACAAGGTCCCTAAAGAGGATCAGAAGGGCGCAAAGAGGAGGTTCCGTCACGACTTCGTATCGCCCGCCGACGCCGCGTTGTGTCCAGGCTGCGAGGATAGTGTCTACCCCGGAAGTGGAGGTCAGGATCGCCTCTTGCAGGTTCCTGTCGAGCACAGATATGATCAGGATGAGGCAGCTGACATGCTGGATACGTGTGCCTTTGCTGATGAAGAATCGCATCCAACGAAACATGCGATGCCGGTGCTGCGCAAATAAACAGGCTAGGACGGATTTTCGGACGGGGTCCCGCTTCTTGCAAAGGCCTTCGCAAACTCCAAGAAAGATAGTCAAAACTATTTCGGCTCTCTTTGTGTGCACGTCATCCTCGTCAGGAGGATTCCTCGCGCCGGTCCCAGACGGAGGAATGAGAGCAGGGTCGAGAAGGTGGACGAGGTCATAGCAGATCTTCGGGTCATAGTCTTCGTGGTCATGAATGACCCACGAAAGCGCGTCGAGATGCTCAAGCGACCCTGTGGCTGCCCGTTTGAGCTAAAAATACGAAAGCTCCGTTCAGTGCTCGTGGGCTGGTAAGGAACAATTTATCTCACAAGTTCTTGTCGATGGAAAGTAGGCATTGGCTAGGAGAAAGTGAGTCGAAAGGAATGGAGAAAGGGCAAGAAAGAAGGGAGGGGTACGTGCATTTTGCTGAGTGGCATTCTCGAGCTCCTTTGTCTACCTTTCCGACCATGTCAACGGCCACTTTCGGTGTTTGGGGATATCCGGAGGCATTCGAAAGATCTGTGACCGAGCCGACCTAATGAAAAGACCAGAATCTATACTGGAGGGCAGTCCGCTCGTAGTTTCAAGTTCGTTCGAGCGAGGAGCTTAAGACCAATTTAGCACTGGAGATGAAATTCATGCACAGGATTTTGATCGGATCCCGTGCGCTGTGAGACCAACTGAAAATAGTTCCGATCTCTCCTTTCCCCTCTTTCCAAGGACCATTTCTAACTTGGGATGGGATTGGACCTCTACCTTCCACGATGAATCAATCTGTACCATGGCCATGACGTCTACCACTCGACTGGGCTTTTGGTGAATCCTTTTTCGACCTTTCCTGTCCCTGAGGAGAACCACTGGCTGGTCGGCGCAGCGCGCTGATGATGACCTGTAGCCACTGGCCACTGGATGGTCGGTGAGTTCCTTTCTTTGATTTTCGCATCCGGTTAATTATTATTGATTTCGTCTCGATTCCCTCGTAGCTGTTCTCCCTATATAACCATGGGCAGACAACACCCATTCCAATACATCGCCCACCGATCCCATCCTTTCCCCACACCACCTTATACAATGCCCAAAGAGCCCAGTCCAAGTACCCCCCTTCGCCGCTCAGCGCGCCAGCGTGGAACACCGCCTGGCACTCCCGACTCAGTCAGCTCACCTCGAACTACTACTGCCACCACCCCGACGCGACACTCCCCCGTCCCCTCCTCGTCTACTAGTACGCCATCTCAAGGTCTATCTGGGTTGGATAAACCCCCAGTCATCCGCACCTACGCACGTAGTGGGCGTTATGGCGTAAACCTGAAGAGGGAGCTCTCAGTCATCTCGATTTCGTCGACGGAGTCGGAGGCTCTTCCAACCGCAGCTGAGGCGCTGAATCTCAAGGCTGCAGTCCCTTCCAACTCCTCGACGCGTACCCTTGACGAGGTAGCTTTCGTTTTCATTTCTCTCATTCTCAACGGTTGATTGACATCTGGATGTCCTAGATTCGTAGGTGCCTTGTCGAAGCAGGCACTTGCGGCATCTGCGGTCTGTTCATGAGAAAACCATATATGTAAGTTCCTTACAGTTTCGCGGTCGTTCTCGTCTCATGATCGTGGTTTTCTGTTACCAGCACTCAGTGCGGGCATAGCTGGTGCTCCGGCTGTCTCAGGCAGTACTTCCGTACAAAGCTTGCTGGTAGGATCCACAGATATGCATCCCTCGACCACACCGGTATCCGCTATAACCACGGTGTATCTGAATGCACCACTGTTCCGGAAGATAGCATCGAGCAGCAGCTTCTTATCAACGCTCTCCGCCAACACCACTGCAACTTACGGCACCTCAGTCACCTGGACATGGGTACCTCTTAGGCTACAAATACTTGTGTCCACAGGGCCTAAGCAGGGGCCTTCCAGAGGACATGTCCACCCTGGACAGGCCCACTGTTTCCACATCCATATCTGGATCCATTTCCATGGGTGCAAACATACATATGGATCTACTTCCAGAGATGGAAATACACACATGGATATGTTTCCATAGGTGGAAAAACACATATGGATATGTTTCCATGCCCTATCAGTGTCCATGTCCAGTGTGACATGTCACAGGGTGTCTGGGGTCTCTATTCACTCTTGACCGATCTTGTCCATTTACTCTTTTCCATGTGTTTCCAAATCCAACAAGCAATTTTCCAGGTGGACACAATACCATGTCCATGTCCATAGCTGTGACACTCTCTTCATGCCTACAGCATCTCTGAATAGTTTTAATTGGACATGTTGTGGGGTTTTCTTTGACCATTTCCAGGTGGACAGGTTTTAAAGCTTGTCCAGTGCTGTCCAATGGACAAGTTCTAGCCCTGTCCAGTGGACAAGTTCTAGCCCTGTCCAGTGGACAAGTTCTAGCCCTGTCCAGTGGACAAGTTCTAGCCCTGTCCAGTGGACAAGTCCTAGACCTGTCCAATTCTTCAGTCTTCCTGGTCAAAAGTATATCTTGAGTGTATGCTACACTACATACATGTCAAAATATTTATTATATACTTATTACTCATGCATCACTAAGGCGCCTGGCACGCTTCTTTGGGGACCCCTCTAAGCCACTATGGAAGTGATCTCCATCTGCTACTTGAGTCGTCAACATGGTTGTAGTAGACATGTTGTTCTCTGATGGTGAAGGAAAAGCCTCCAAGATTTGCAAAACATCATCTGCCAACCCATCAATGCTGAAATCAGAAAGCTCACTTTCTGTTTCAGAGAATGCAGCTGGATTACCAGAAGCTTGGGGATGAGAATTAAATTCTTCATCTGTTGGGCCCCAAGTAGTAGGAATCCTAAGCTTGAGTCCTGGTTGGGAAAGGTGGGTGCGCCAAGTGGTGCCAAGGGCAAGATATTGGAGACGTTTCTGTTCCAAATGGTATAACAGATCCTCATCATCTGCAATAGTGTCAATAGAGATTTAATAGAAGCATATAGATACATACCAGTATAGTTGAGGCTGATTTCAACCAGATTCCATTCTTCCATGAACCATGCTGCAAGAGCCTCAACCTCTTTTTGCAAGTATTGTTGCTCTTCAGCACAGCGATCTACCATAAGCAGTGCTTTGATACCATCCTTGACTGATTGATCACCCAACCATAGAGGGATGTCCTGAGTATGGTCATCCAATCCACGATCATCCCAAATAGCATCATCAACATCCAATGCAAAAAGGCCTTCACGATCAAGTTGCTTTGGAGCAATGACATGGGAAGGAGTGCGGCCTGCTCGTATGAGCTCTTCAATTTCAAGACAGAATGAGTTGTAGCGTTTGACAAGATTAAGAAGGTTTGGCTCTGAACGACTAAACTGTCCTTCAACATGGGTCTTCAAGCGTCGCTCTAGATAGTAGCCAGTTAGTCCAATCATAGTTAAAATACCACACCACCCACCTGAAGCAGATGCTTGATGATAGACACGATTTAGCCGTTCTAATTCAAACTTTCGGTTTCGAAGTTTAGATTGGATCCTGGTCTTCAATGCCTTGGCCTGCATCCGAATTTGCAGGTATTTGCTATTGAGCAGCTTGTGTAAATCAGCTGCCTCAGAAACACCCAGTTCTTGCTTTTTCCTGGCAATACGAGCCTCTAGCTGTTCCTTTTTTGAGACCAAATCCAGGCGTGCACTCAGAAGGTCATCAACACTGCCTTCTCCTTTTCCTAACTGGAAGTCCACCTTTCTAGTCTCTGCCGAGAGTGCCTGCAGGTAACCAGTCATGTCCAGAATAGCCTTTACTGAGGTTTTGGCCAGTGTAGCAGAAGCACGAGGCAATGCTTGAGTCTGAGCATCCACTTGCAAGGCCCACTGTTCTTGCAGAATAGAGGAAGAAATTCCCACTGCTTTCAGAGCAGCTGCAGCTGTGTCCAACTTTGCTTGACAGCTGAGTGATTTGCGGGCTAACCATTGGCCCATCTGTGAAAGAGATTGTGTTCGCAGAAAGTCAACTTGTGAATCAAGTTGAAAGAGTCGAGAATAATACTATATTGAGAGTGTGAGAAGACTTTAAGCTGTAACTCAAATAAAATGCACTTACTCCTGAGACCCTGAGTGTTGGAACCAGATTTTGAATTGAACTCCAAAACCGCTCGCACCCCTCTCCATCAGAAAGACCAAACCCTACACATTTGCGAGGGTGGTATACAAGTTGGCATGGCCACTGGTGCCCATAGGCATGGAAAATTGACACACCCCAGATAATACGGTCAACATAGCTCGATAAAAGACCCCATTTGCGGCAGCTGCGATCCAATTGGCAAGCAATATCATAGAGTATGCCAACACGAGTTGTGCTAGGAACATGCTTGAACAACTTGGTGATGAGTGCCAGAGCATAGAACTGGCGCTCTCCTGGAGTAGTCATGTTGACTAACCAAAGCACTTGATCATGACGGCAGAGTAGAGCCATGAGACCAGTATCTGCAAAGAACTGAGTGCTTGCTTTAGCACGGTTTTCATCTGCAGCAGTAAAAGACTCCATGCAGGCATCTAGAGTGGCAGAGGAAACCTTCATGCCGAACTCCAGGGAATCTGAGACATCTGGAGCAGATGGAGCAGATGCCTTAGAAATAGACGCCCGAGCAGAGTCCAACATCCGCCGTGCGGCCTCAACCTCTGATTCTTTCAGAAACACAGAGTAAGGGTGTGAGAGAGGAGGATCGCGGTCAGAACCGCGAGAAGGCTTCCGTCGCTTCTGAACAAAGCAAGCATCAAGGCAGACAACAATATCAACCCTGTCTGAGAGTCAGCAAATACACCACACTATAGAGACAGCAGATCACTCACCCCGAGTCGTACTCATTCTGCTTTGAATCGCCAAAGCATAGTGGACAGCAATGCCGAAGGTGGTCGGAGTAGAACTCATCGACCCAGTCATCATCGTTTTCCTCCACGTTGTCAACCGGCTCAGACACGACTGAGACTGCAGCCTTCAACGAAACCATCTTGTTGCGAACATAAAGGTCAGTTCGTGCGACAAGGTAGTCGTAATATCGCAAGGCCTTTGTGAATTTCCGCCGGATAGTGTCCTGCCCCTTAATAGGATGGTTTTGTTGGCGCAGAGAAGACTCGAGAGTGGCAGCCCATGCTGTGGCATTAGGGGAGGAACGGTGGTGGAGCTCCAGAACAAATCGGAGCATGTGAATGTCCACACCCAACGACGGCCGTAGTGGTGCTGATGGGAAGTATCCCAGTCTGAGTAAGGACAAGGCGGGCGAGCAGCTGCAAACACAGGTGACAACAAGTTCTAGAAGAGCATATCTTTAGATCATCGTAGAGATATCACGCAAAAACTCGCGTACCATTGAAGCTTATACAAGTGATCTCAACCTCGCGCCCACCAGGACACCCGCAGGAAGCTTCAGATACTTGAGGCCTCGTCTTCAGATTGTCAGTGATCCGCAAGAGATGAAGGTATTCTGGAATCAGAGTGTCGACAAGTTCGACCCATCGTCGCCACTGGACTATGCGCTTATCATCTCGTTTGCGCGCCGGCGAAGGTCGGCTGGGAGAGACTAAAATCGCACGACCCTGGGAGGCACCAGGGTTCTCGTTCGAAGGATTCGGAACCTGCACGAAGGCACCCCGGGTTGACTGAAGATCGACACGTGGGTATACCACAACGCCAGGGTCGTAGAGCGGGCGGGTTGATTTGACGCTCACCCAACCTGGCTGGGAAGGGGCAGTCGTTGCCTTGGGCTTTCCTCGCAGACGGGGAGCTCGAAACGACATGGGGGCAGAAAGGAAGAAAGAAATTGATCCCGAAACCTCACCCTTAATGTGATATCTGTGCTATACTAGAACGTCCATATCATTGATGGGGACAGAGTACACGAGGTGATCAAATAAGACAATAAAGATACCTATGACGCAATGAGCACAGTCAATAGAAGATGTTTGATGTGAATACGCACAGTCAAGAGCCCAAGAAGCTAGCGGAGAGAGGATGAGGAGCGGACCGCGACCGGGACAAGGATGGTAAACGAGGAGGTGGGACAGGGACGCGACCGAAGCAATCGAAAAAGGTTTGGCAGTAGAATGGAACAAGCAAAGCTTCCAACTCCTCGGCGTGACGACGTACGGGCGATGTTGAGGCTGACTTTATGGATTCAGGGCATCCCCTCCACTCCAACATGAGTTCACGAAGTTTGAGGAGATAGGTGTGCCTCCCGTGGTGATCCAGAGCAGCAAGACCCCGATCGATATTGGGTACCTCTGTCAGCACAAACCCGTCTAGAATGGAGCCCGGTTTCATCGGAAATACCGACTGGACGGCACGCCGACGTGTGAGACGAGCACGCTCCGAGGCGAGCATCGTGTCTGGTGTCACCATCGGCCACTTGTGTGGGGCGCAAAACTGGTCGAGGAGTAGGAGATCGAGGCGAAAACAGTTTTCTTCCAGCTCGTACAGGATTTCGGCTGTGATCCTGGGCGTCAGAGCAGCTTCCAAATCTTCTGCCGACCCCAAGAGAATCGTCTTCTCGATCCAATGCACCTGCTTGATGCTGCCCGATCGAATTGGCAACGACAGGAGGTAGTCGTTCAACTGCTTCTTCGACCTCTTTGTTGGATTCCGGTCGGGGTCTGGATCATCAGTGGGTAGAGGTCGTTTTCGCGCCGCAGAAGATGAAGATTTAGAAGGCTTGGAAGGGGGGCGTCGGGTTTGACTGGGGTTTGAGAGCAAGTGAGGAGGCAGGGACGAAGTGGGGAGCGAGGTCTTGGAAGTCTGAGGATCCACCTGATCAACGACAAGTTCAGGTTGAAGAATTGTCGAAACAGTGTGAAGAAAATTTCTCCAGTTCTGAGTGCTCAGAGGACCGGTGAAGATGCCGTCCAACACATTTGCCATGTGGACGCAGCGAGTGGCGAGCCACGTCGCAATGTAAATAACACGGCCTCTTCTCGTCGACGATTTGGTGAACAAAGAAGGCGGAGGCAGTCGATAGCCCCAGAATGGAGAGTCTTTCGACACTTGAGGCGGCTTGGATTTGTCTATGGCCTCCACGGCGGCAGCCCAGACCGGTATTCGTGGCGGCGTTTCCGCTTCGGGATCGGGATCGGGGTTTGGCGAGCTGAGATGCGAGATAAAAGCAGAAGTCGAGTGGAGTGGAGTCGGATTGGTAGGGCGTGTGGTCTCGGGTGGAAGAGTAAAAACATTGACTGTAGCGTGGCTTAGGTTAGTGTGGGTAGACGCCGTTCAGAAAATATTGAACTCACGTTGTTGAAGAGGTTGCGTGGAGCCTCCATACTGCTTGTCCCAGAACCTTCGTGACTGCTCTGTGTAATCGGCTACCCGACACCCAATTCTTTGCATTGACATGTGCATTCGGGAAGAGGGGAACCCAGCGTAGAGGTCCGGGTACGGGTTTTCAATATCTACAGCGGCCATGAATTCGTCGAGAACGATTGAAGAGTCCCGGACGAGCATGTCCTTGCGGGCTGATGAATATATCTTCATACAACGAGGTTGGACTGCAAACTGGGGCTGCACGAGCCACACTGGGAGGCCCATGCGGTGGAAATACTGAGCTGCTTGGAGGGATTCGGTGAAAATTCCCATCATAGACGTGTCGACGGGCCAAATCTTGTTCTGTTCTGGCGAAATGGGAAGCGTGCGTGGATGGAAGGTTTCGAGGTAGTTGCATAGAGCGATGATGTCGAGGCAGGTGCGTTGGAAGTCGGCGACGGTTTCGAGAATACTCTGGAAGGTGATTCCGTAGGTTTCAAGACGCTGGAGGCATTGTTCGGCGTGTACTATCAATAAGCTGAGCATGGTTGCAGATGGATTGGAAGCCAGTACTCCGAACCCCCGCTTCCGGCATTCTTCTTCGATTTCCCGCAGCTCCCGTACTCGAAGGGGCGAAAGGACGCGGATCTGGTATGCAATGGTGTTTCCCTCCACGGAAGGCGCATCGTCGGTCGTTGGGGTCCACCACAGGAGTTTCAAGCTCTCGCATCGTCGAGGGATGCAAGCCATGTAATCGAAGCCATGGTACATGAACTGGGGATGGAGGGTTCTGTCGTCAAGCCCAAAGCGTCCGTCTCTTCGAGCGCGAATACGACGCTGACCGGCAGGCACTTCAGGGATGAAATCCATATTGGGGCTGGTGACAAGCCAGAAGGTCGGGCTGTTGGCGTATTTCGACGGCAGTTTGGTGCCTTCAAACAGAAATTCGGAAGGAGGAAGTTGGTGGTCGAGAACGTAGTAGGATAACGCATCCCCTGCCCCATACAAGGATGCTACGGTGTTGTAAGTCCAAGGGCCCGTGTCGGATGATATGCGCTACGTACCTTGTCCCGATGCTTCATTCGGCTCAAGAACAGGCTTTACAAGCGCAGACATGGGCGTGAGCAGGCTAGCCTATCTATAAACGCACGTAAGGAGCCAGGTTTTGACAAGGAAAAAGACCAGCGAGCGACAATAAGTCAAGCCTCGCGAAAGATAGGACGACAATAAGTCAAGTCCGGGTATTGGGGATGACATTCAGTCAAATCCCTCTCATACGTCGAAGGTTTGATATAAGCGACCTGTATTGACACTTACCGAGAGATGGGGGGTGAGGCGACAGAGAGAGAGAGCCCAAGTCTGGTCCAAGTCAAAGAGGAAGGAGCGGAGCGACGAACCACGACGTAGATCGGTGTCGCGTCGTCCCCGAGGATTAGCTAAGCGATCCGGCCCGATCCATCAATTTCTTCAACACAACACGATGCACACCAGCTACACGCACCTTTACGAGTCACTCCGACGACGATGTTCGTGCGAGCGAGGAGGATTATTGGAAAGAGAGAGCCAGAGCCTGACGGGAAGCCGCGGCAGCACTCACCTCTTGAATGGATCATACCTTATCGTGAGTTATCTAGCTTATTCTGATCCTCATACTTGCAGGGGCTGGGGAGGAAGATGTCGACGGCCGAGGTTAGACTAAATGTCCCTTTGCTGTCTGCAATTGGTTTTGACTAATTGTCGACCATTTCTCACTCCTAGAGCTTGACTAATTGTCGCTCGAGGGCCTGCGAATGTGGTGATCTTCCTTCAACTGTTTCTCAATCCCAACTCTCCCTCCCATAGGCATAGGCTAAACTTCGGGTCCCTGACGTCGTGTCCATGGCTTCGTCACTCGAGCCCGATCTTCGAAACTTGTGCGATTTCATATGGGTCGGAGGTGCGCTCGATCTCCTCATTCTCGCGAAACTACGACTCGCCAACTCTTCCAAAGCGCCCATAGTGAATTCGATGGTGACCTCGAAAGGATGGTCTCTTCCGAGTCTGTGTCGAATTTCTCTAGCAAGTCGAGCCTCAATATTAATGGTGACGACCTGAAGGCGAAACACCAAAACGCACTCGTCTCGCACGTATGTCAGGTTAGATTTTCTTTCTCCATAAAATGACTTGTGAAATCCTGACCTCGCGCGTATTTACAGTATGGGCGGAGAATCGCTCACGGAGCCATTCTTTGCTTGGCCTTCGTTAAGATACTGAGCTCGCCCTTCTCTCGAGCGTGACTTTGCGCCCAACGCTATGTCTTCGCACATTTCCGATCCTCGCCGACCGTATTGCTGCCTGTCAAGTCGCTGTGGTCAATATCGCTGGACGTCGAGCCTCATGCAAGGTATTTCAACTTTCAAAACGAGTACCTCAGTGTTCTCATGCAAGTCTAACTAACCTAGGACGATCAATTTCTGCTGTCGATGCGTATTTCAATTCCCTATTCTCTACGGTGGTTGCGATTTATGTGCCGTGAGTTTCTTAGCCTTATGAACAATCTCATTCCTCCCATTATCTTCGCGGTGTCGACTGACACAATCAAATTGAAGTAGCGTATCGGTGTATGTGAAAACTTCAGGATTGTAGTTTTATCTGGTATTGGGGTAGGTCGATCGCTTCTACTCGGCGTACGAGACTGTGCATTAATGCTGCAGGACAGGCTTTATCTCCGTGTACTGCGCCAAGCCCCATAGGTCATGTTCGCGGAGTTGGTAAAAATGGTATTTCCCTCCGCCATCCCGCGTATCGTGCGGCCCTTCGGCGGCACTGATCGCGCAACCCTGAGACCCCCTCCATCCTAGAAATACCTTCCTCCGCCTATCCTCTCTTCTCAACCACATTGTGAACATGCCTGCCCCCGCCCAATCTCAGACTCAACCCTCCAGGAAGAGCAAACGCCAGAGGGCTCAAAGCCCCTCCTCTGTCAAACCTCTTGAGAAGGCAAAGCCGCCCAAGGTACGTGTGGTCCAAACTCTCGAAGCCCTTTCCTTTTGCCTGACGTGTCACCTCACAGAAAGGGAAACAGTCAAACAAGGGGTAAGTATTTCCCGTCTGCTCGCCCCTCTCGAGGCTAAAAAGGTTGCCAGCACCACAACCAAGGATACGACTGAGAAGGTTGGCCCCCCCAACAAGCAAGGTCCCAAGCCCGCTCCTGGCTCCTCAATGATGCTTTGGTGAGTGAACATGGCACTTTTCTTTGTCTTTCCTACCCTCCCCTCTCCTTTTTCGACCGGTTTGACTGAGTGTCTCTGGCTCCTCAACTTCTCAACTTGACTGAGTGTCGTTGAGCATTGGCTTACACGTCGGTTCGACTTACTGTCTTCGACATTTGTTTTTGTCTGTGGCTTCTGTGACTGACGCCACCATCTCAGTGTCGAAGTTCCTTCTCGAAGTGCAGTCAACCGTCGATCCAGGAGCTCGTCTCCAAGCGACAAAGGCGTGGCCATGGATGTGGACACGGTAAGTATGTTTATTGTATGAAATGTTTATGCCTCCTCAACGAATTTCAGTCCCCTTGTGTTACTGTTGCGCCAAGCCAGCTGTCAAAGTACGTCGTGCTGTTTTGTTCCCCAGTCCCCCTCCCTCACTTCTCCATTCCAGCGCTCTTGAAGCAGCAGCTGCCTACAGGAATAACCCCTTGAGTTTCACCGCTACTGCTTCTAGGTGAGTGACCTGTCTTGATATCGCTGCGACTAAAGTTGACAAACTGTTAATTTCTCAAGAACTTCTTCTGTTTCCTCCAACACTAGCCGTCTTCGTGAGGCTCCTCTTCAGTTTGGCACCCGTGCCGCGGCACCCTTGAGGGCTCAATCTACAGCGTGAGCAAAGTTCTACTGTTACCACTATCCGTTCTGTTTGGTGACCATCCCGCTCAGCTCCAAGATTTTTTCAGCCACTCCCGGTGCTCCAGCTGGCACGCGTTTCGAGTTGAAGTCACGATTCAATCGGGATGAAGAGTGTGTCCGAATTCTCTTATTAAATTACAATCATCGACTGACACATAGATGTAGCACACTGCGCGGCGCCACCCCCAGCTCTCCACTGCGTCCAGTGTCCGCCTCAGGTGCACCGTCCGGCTCTATTGTTTCCTCAAAGAAGAACAGACGGGCTTCCACCAAGACAGATGTTGAGAATATCCAATCAACGACATTCCGTATCCCCCGTGGCGTCCACGTCTACACGTATCGACAACCCCCTTCACTTCCTCCCCCCAACATGGATGTTCGTGTTCAAGTTGGCCGGAGCGTTCCGAGTGGTGAAGGCTGGTGTGCATCTGTGCTAGGACCCATTAAACCCCGTGGCAATGGATTCAAGCCAACCGGTTACGAGAGCTTCACATCGTTTCGTCATCCAGACGATCGAAAATGGTATCGGATCCCAGAGACGCACTACTGTCCCGACATCGTTGGAGCTAGCTCACCCATGGAGGTTGCGCAGGCTTGGGATACAGCTCACCAAGAGCTGAGACTTGTTCGCAAGATCCACAACATACCGGATGTGGCAACCCCCGATCATTTGAGCGACCTGGACAGTGACGACAACAGCACTCAACCAAAGCAACACAGTGCGGTGGAATCGGGAGGCGACATGGAGGACGGCGTCAGCACAGACTCCGGTTCTAGTTATCAGACTGGGAGTGACATTGACGATGATGAGGACAACGACGAAGGGAGTGATGACGAGTATGACGATGAACGCACGCCACAACCTGGCAAACGCAAGCGACTGCAATCCCGTTCTACTGCTGGCGGGGCTTCCAAGCGAGCTCGCCCTGACCGCCCTGCTAACAACAACACCCCTCGCCCGCGGAACAAAGCTGCTACAAAGTCCAAACGTGTCTCATCTACACCTCGTTTGACGGCAGCACAGAAGGGCAAGGGCCGGGCCCCCCGGTCGCAATCCCCGCCTCTGCCGGCCTCTACCGTCCCTCATGCAACTATACCAAACGACTTGTCGGAGCCAAAGTCTAACGGATTCCGGCTATCTAGAGCGGTCAATCGCTTCAACCACTTCCAGTCATATTATTCTCAGCTTCACGGCCGTGACTCAGGTAAAGTTCTTCCTCTGCACCGTAATGGGATCGTCATTATTGAACTGGATAACAGTTAGTGGTCCTGAACTGAACCGAAAGGCACTAGCCGTGTACCGTGGTATGGATGAAGACGAGAAGCAGCGCATGGCACCCATCTGGAAAGAATCGTACGAAGCCAAGCACTCGTTTGAAGCTGCTACGGGCGATAACAGCGCCACCACGAGGGGGAAATCATTGGCCCAATATATGCGCAAGATCTCAAAACAGACATGTCAACTGGTTAGTGTTCCCTCATTTGGAATTGATTTTGTCCTAACAACCATACCAGAGCGAAGACGTCTCTAAGTACACAAACGGTGACATCCAGATGGTGACCATACTCACCAGCCGCAATCCAATCGCTCGTCAAGCCTCAACGATTACCACAGCGGACTCAGCATTGGCCAAGTTCCTCCAGGCACAAGAAGTTGAGCTGGGAGACCTCATCGATAATTTTGCAAACTTTCTATTGTGAGTTTCAGGTCACCCGACTTATCCCTGATTCCAACACTTATTTATCTTTTTGTGAAGTTCTCTCGACAAGGGTCTTATTAAACCGGGGAGCCTCACAGTTGAACAGATCACGAGCCACCTTGTTCCTAAACGAGCGACCCTTGTAGAGACCGCGGAGCCTTCGGGTGGTCAATCCCTTACAGCAAAGCCTTTGGCGACCTCCAACCCCAAACCTACTGCTACGCAAGCCGTAGTGAAGCGTGAAACCGAAGGGGCAGAGATGAAGGTGAAGGCAAAGAACGGAAAGATCACCTCCGACCAGGCTCGCACCCTGGTTCGCCAGTTCTTCGTACAGCTACTCCGTAAGTTTTTTGGCCAGTTGAACTGGCGCCGTTTGCCCTCTCACTGATTATATATATATATATATGTTCGCTTGCAGACAAACTACTGGGGAGATCAAATATCACACGTTTCTGGGGACAACACACTATCCCAATCCTCATCGACCAGCACCTTCGCATCATATTCCCCTCCAAGTTCCCTGGTCAGCCTGGTGATTCAACCTGGGATACCAACAGTTGGCCACGCCCATGGGTTTCAACACTAGGTCAGGCGATCTTCGATGGAAAAGACATCACGGATCTTGGGTGGGAGCGCTGGACAGAAGGTGTGTTGTATTTGATTCCCAGATTGTTGTTAGATCACGACTCACATCAAATCCAGAGGAGCGCGCCATTTCGAAGGACGATCCGAGGTACCTGGAGATTCCCCTTGTGAAGGATCCAGATGGCAGTATCACACGAACAATTGGTTCATCTGCCGAAGGACAGAAGAAGGTCGTCGAGGCTGCCGTTGCACGCATCGATGATTCTACCTTCGACAAGCCGTTGGAAAGGGCCAGGTTCAGGGCACATGCACGTCAAATCCTCGGTGATGCAGTCAAGAACGAAACATCAACTTCCTCCACACTTCAAGCTTCCGCTGCCGAAACAATGGAACGGTTGGACAAAGCCATGGGCATTCTTCACAAGGTTGTTGAAAAGAAGATGCCTGGAGCTACTTCCTCGTCTCAACCGTCCAACTACCATGCCCTCCTTTCTGACCAAAAAGGTTCACTTCCTCCTCCGCGCTCCACCTCCAATCAAAGGTCCTCTCACAGGACATCTTCTCCTCTTCCCAGACCATTGTCTATTCGTGGCTACTCACCCGTTCGTGGCCATTCGCCTGTTCGTGGCCATTCGCCTGTGCGTGGCCGTTCGCCTGTTCGTGGCCATTTGCCTGTTCAAGGCTGTTCGCCCACTCGTAGCCGTTCACCCACTCATGGCCATTCGCCTGTTCGTGGCCGTTCACCCGCTCGTGGCCGTGCACCTGCTCGTGGCCGATTGCCTGCTCATGGCCGTTCGCCCACTCGTAGCCGTTCACCCATTCGTAGACGTTCATCTGTTCATGACCGTTCACCTGCTCGTGGGCATTCACCTGTGCGCCGACACTCTCCTGTGCGAGGTCGTTCAAGAACCCACAGCTATTCCCAACACCGCCAATCTCTATCTCGAAACCGGTCGCAATCCAGAGTGGGCACCCACTACTCTCGATCTCCCTCTCATAGCCCTCCTGCTCGTGGCAATCGGTTCAAGTACTATGTACCCTCTCGTTCCCAGAAACAGCATACCCGCACTTCGCCTGATGCTCAAGAGGATCGTTACCACCATCGGGTGTATCGAAGGGGAAGAGAGGATGAACGGTATGACCATGGCGGTCAGAGACGCGAGATTTCTCAAAAGGATTATTTGCGATCTCGCGACCACCATAAAGCTCCTCGCTCCCCTTCTGTGGTATATTTAAAGACTCAGCGTATCCCTTCTCGCTCCTATTCTATCAGAGATCATTCCGATTAGAACAGACTCCCTTGCAAATTTATCCCTTTTTGATGACTGTCTATATTCCTCTGCTTCTTATCATCTATTCATTTTCCACCTTTTCTTTATCGCTGTGCTGCATGGTATGTTAATGCTTCAGTGTATGTTCCTTTTAATTTTTCTGTATCGTTCTCATTTATGGAGACTTCATTGTGTTTTGTCTTCTCTTCTGCTCCTTTGCTATCTTTTTCTAGCTACGTTTGGTATAGATTCTCTCTTAATTTCTATGGCAACATCTAGATGACTGATTCCTTTGCTATAGTTTCCCAGTTTGCAATATTGGCATCTAGATTTATCTAGTGTGTCATGTCTCGCTCAATAATTAGTGTTGCTAATTCAATGTTTTTGTCCATACCATGTGCTTGTTGCATTTTCTGGCTGGTTCAGAGACTGAGTATTGAGAAAAGCACTTTGGACAACTGCTTGGGTTACTACATGAATTGGAGTTCATTGAATGTCTGGATGTGATACTCTACACAGAACCAGCCTTGATAAGTGGAAATCAGCAGTACATGGTCATGGAAGCAGGGTAGAATATGACATCTCACCAGTGGAAGAATATCAAAGAACAGTGGTTGGACATGGAAACAGGACAAAAGAACAGTGGTTGGACATGGAAACAGGACAAAGAACAGTGGTTGGACATGGAAACAGGACATTGTGGAAGGAACTATAGGAAATGGAAACAAGAAAAGGAGGAAATGGAAATGGAAATAAGAAAGTAGGAAATGGAAACAGAGTGGAACAAGACATTTTACCAGCCTTTGAGCAAACATGTAGGACATGGAAACAGCTGCAGGAAATGGAAACAGAGTGAAACAGGACACATTACCAGCTTCAGGAAAGATAGAAATCAGCAATGTAGGGCATGGAAACATTTATCAGAAATGGAAATTGAGCAGATTAGAACTGAGGCATCCTAGCCAAGTGTACTACAGGTCCTGCGCCAAGGCTATACACCTGTCATCTGCACTTCTGAATCCTTCAGCCAGAAAATGCTTCAGCATTTGCCGCACCCTGCATTAGCCCACATATGCCAAGTTTAGATATCTCATATGCAATACAAACACCCTGCTGAACACAGTGAATGCATAGAAGGTGAAAGCTGGAAAAAATCAGACAGAAGGACCCCGGACACCCTGTGACATGTCACACTGGACATGGACATTGATCAAATATGGAAACACAAATATGGTTGTGTTTCCACCCATGGAAATGGATCCAGATATGGATGTGGAAACAGTGGACCTGTCCAGGGGTGGACATGTCCTCTGGAAGGCCCCTGCTTAGGCCCTGTGGACACAAGTTTTTGTAGCCTAAGAGGTACCCATGTCCAGGTGACTGAGGTGCTTACGGAGGGCCTTTCAATACCCGTGTCCCACTTGCCGTACCTCCATAATCAGAGCGCCGATTGTCAATTACGCTCTGGGGGACATCCTAGAAACGCAGAGGAACGCCCTGAATCTACAGATCAGTCGCACTGAAGTGGAGGAAGCCGAGTATCCTTTCTCTGGATTATTTTATAGCCAGTCGCTCTATGGGTGAATTTATACATTGACGCACTGTAAAACCTCTCTCTGGTTTATTTAATTTCCCGCACTGTATACAAAGTCTTCTTTCGTGAATTCCTATACATTAAGTGTTGGATAACATCCTAAAGACACGAACTCGTTTAGTCTGGCTACGGGAGACTAGTGAATTCCGATGTTGATCATATATGAAATCCGACACGGCCCGACCACGTTTCTCACGGGTTTCCATGGCTGGAATCTTGAATGAGCCCTCCTTTCCTTCGTTCTCGTTCCCTGTTAATTGATCTACATACGTTGAAGTCGGAATGCGGTATTCTAGAGGTGAGCTTGTCGAATCCCACTGGTCCCGCTCTTCACCCTCTCTCATCCAACAACAACATAGGTTATGCGCTCAAGATCCTGTCCACGCCCAACCTAACCCGATGCACTAGGTTCGGTGGAAATGGCTGCTGAAGCGAGGACTGTCACCTCTATGCACTGACTACGCTCGCGTTCGAGTGGCAAAAGGTCGGCGCTCGTGTCGGTCGTCGGTCAATCGACGGACACTTGACCTGTGTTGACGGTCAGACTCGAAGGACTTTATACCCTCCCCCTCAAATCGCCCGTCTCTGTCGCAGCATCTGAGACCAATAAAGTGAGCAGTATTTTGCTTCCCGCCTGAGGTCGAACTGATTCCAGTGCAGGTTTAACTATCAGACTTCAGGCATCCCAATCCGTGACCGCTGAATTGCAATCTTCAATCCAACCCTGAACGAACAAGCTGCTCATCTGGCTCATATGCCGAGCGATCTACGACTCGAAACACAACACGGTAGGTGCCATCTCGCATCCTGTTCAAAGTTTGAGACTCGTCCTGATTCCATGACAGG
>JAMZDL010000257.1:0-27065 GCA_027579765.1 Candolleomyces efflorescens
AATAATTAGAGAGGGCGTCGGGTTGTTCTTTATCATAGTGGCGGGTTGCTTTTCATCCCACAGGGAGTCGCCGTAGGAGCTGGTGGTGGAGTAGGAGGAGGGCGATGGCGAAGAAAAAGGGGAAAAGGCTGGGGGCGTCGGGGCTGACTGCAAGGTCGGCAGGCCTACCAAGGAGGAGTTGGAAATGGTTGAAGCAGGGGTTTCGGAGATTTACCAGCAGATCACCACGCTTGCTGAGAAGCTCAATCGACCTACCAACTTTGTCTGTCGAAAACTCAACGCCCTTTTCTCTCCGTCCTCGAGGATTGTTCTTGGGGTCTCAGACTGGGCCATGTATGTCGGATACTTCTGGAGGCACGAGCGAAAGCGGCTTGGGGAGCCCGACGCGACTCGTGAGTTTCTTTTCTCTCCTTTCTACCCCAACTTCACCCAGTCTGACTGCTAAAAACCTGCTCGCAGCAACGGCGGAGCACTTCAAGAACTTCAAACAGACCTTCCCTGAAACCTGGTTGGAGCTCATTGAAACCGACCACACGATATCGCATTCTCAGGTTCACAGCGACCTCGGAGAGCGCGCAAAGGCCTTCAGAAAGCTTACCGAAGATGCTGCTGGGTTGGTGAGTGCCTCATTCTTTCTCGAATGCAACAGACGGCCTTTACCTGAATTTAGGTCAACATGGCTGAGAGATGGAAGTTCGAGGCCTTATTTTCGGCCTGCGGCACCATCGTCAACGAAGATGGAAACCTGGGGGCCTTCCACCGGACGAAGCACCTGCAGGGGTTTGTAGAGGGTTGTTTGAAGAAGGGAATGACCCCAGACTCATTCCTGGGCCAGATGAAGTCGCATTCTTTGTACGTCTTTCTACGCCTACGCTTTCTACGCAGCCGTGCAGATTTATTGACTGCCCTTGGCAGCCACGTACACTCGTCTGAGTACGTTGCCAGTGGCAGCGGCGACGAACAAGGTGTCAAAGCTGGGGAACCTCCAAAGCCTACGCAAGCAAATGAGTTTCAAAGCACTGTTGGCTCCTCGACCCAAAATGCCATTTTGAAACGCGCTCGAGAAACAAAAGACGAATCCGTTATTTCAATGGCTATGAAGCTCACCTCAATGACCCTTTCCGACGTCGACTCGTGTTCTCTGAAGACAGGCCGGCAGTGTGTCAAGGACTGGACGGAGCTCAACTTCCGTAAGCATCTGCCTTTTTTTTTCTGCGTCTGCCTTTTTTTCTGCCTCTGACTATCTTCTGAATTCTGTGCAAAGGTCTACTCGGGAAGTCGATGGGCCGCACGACCCTTGCGTGGGGCAAAAATTTTCGAAATCACTTCGCAAGGGCTGGGATCGCCGTCCGTAATTGGCCCCAGGGCGTCGTGATGCTTGGAGAGGGAGACGGATCGAAAGGAATTCGCACGGTTGTGCTTGCAGACATCAGAGGGATGGTCGGAGCTCTGCTGAGCCACGGCGTAGAGTGGGTTCAGGTTGATGCAGCTGGTTTGTGCATTTTTTCTCTCAAAGCCTGCTCTGATTCTGAAGTTAATTTATGCAGAGCTTCGAGAGAACAAAATTCCAGTAGTTGAAGAAGGCCCACCTCCCCCAGGTCATGCACAGAAACGAGGCCGACGGATGTTCGTCGATGGCACCGTTGACCTCCGCGGCCCTCACCGACTCCAGAAGCCATCGGCCTCCAAAGCCCCTGCAGCCGAGCAGAATTCTGCGCAGTCTTCATCAAAGCACTCTGCCCCCCCCGAGCCTGCTTCAAAGAAGAAATCCACGCCCAAAAACGCGCCAGCGGAATCCTCCACAGGCTCCACCGCACCAAGCCATCGCACAACCAGGTCAAAAGCATCGTCGAAACCCACGACGTCGTCCAGGCCTCACCCAAAGTCAAAGCCAAACAAGGACGACAGCGACGACGAGAAGCCTCTTGCGCCCCGCCAAACCCGGTCAAGCAAGGTCGAGCGGATTCCCCTTTCCAATAAAAGGAAGGTGGACTTTGTCGACAATAGCGAAGATGAGCAGTTCGAATCCCCATCGGAGAGCGAGCCTGACTCTCCACGGCGCCGCAAGCGCCGTTCCTCTGGTTTCCCCTCCGGCGAGGACGACCTCTTCGTCAGCTCATCCGACGACAGCACCAGCAGCGAGGGCTCTCCCCCAGCAGCGAGCAAGCCACCTCCAGCCGGCAAAAGCAAGGCCAAAAAAGCCAAAATCTCAGCTCCGGCGGCTGCAAGTGTCCCTTCAAAGTCTTCGGCTGTTCAAAAGCCGCAAGAAGTGTCCTCCGGCGCCGATGCTGCAAAAGCTGCTGCTGGAAAAACTGCCCCCGCAAAACCTGCTGCCGAAAAAGCCACCACCACCAACTCTGCTGCCGCAAAAGCTACCACCACGAAAGCTGCTGCGATGAAAACCGACCTCGAGAACGCTGCCGCCTCAAATCCTGCACCCGCCACCTCCACCTCCGCCGAAGCTAACTCAGGCAAAAAGGCGGCTCTTCCTGGAGCTACAGGCTCTGCTGCAAAAGCTGCCTCAGCCCCGTTGACTGTGCCCCCTGTGAAAGGAGCTCCTCACCCCCGCCCGCGCCCGCACGTCCCCTCGTCCTCAGGTCTCTTACCTAGAGATTTAGATGAGCGCTTTAACCTCCAGCGGAAGAGAAAATCCGGCGGCGAGGCTGATGGGTCGGCTTTTGAGGCTCACGAGCTCAGGGGTGATGCAAACAGCTCGAGGGAAAAGCGTGCTCGAGTCGACGAAAGTGCCCAGCAGCTCAACCCGCCACCAGCACCAAATGGGGGGCACGGTGGACCCACAGCCCCCGTGCATGGCCTTCGCCAGCCCTCTTTGGATCGTCCACCCAGCAGGCCCTACCTTCCTATGCACCGTCGTCAACTACATGGGCTACACGTGCCGCCGCCGCAAGCATCGTCAAGCAACGCTCCTCACCGCAACGTGCACGCTGGCTTCCCTCACCCCGGCGTCTACTCTGAAGAGCAGATGCAGCCTCCTTTTGGCCACCCTCGCCGCCCTCCTCACCAGCACCATCCCCAGCAGCAGCAGCAACACCAACAGCAACAGCAGCAACAGCAACAGCAACAGCAGCAGCAACAACAACAACAGCAACAACACTATCCTCAGCAGCAACAGCAACAGCAAAGACAGCCCCAGGGCTACATCCCTCAGGCGGCCTACAACTCCGCAGGCGATTACTTCAACGAACTCGACAACTACGGCTACGGCTACAGCTTCGACTACGGCTACGGCTACGACAACGGGTTCTACGACTACGGCTTCCAGCAAGAATACGATCCCACTCAGGATCTGCCTTAAGGAACTAACGACAAACCGGCCCTTCCTCCGCCACCCAGCCTGTAACGGACGGCCCTACCTTCTCCGTTTTTATACCCTGTCCAGGCCGTCGCTCGCCGTCACTTTTGTACATTTGCGAATACGTTCTTGATACGTTCGGCCCCTAGCACGCTTTTGACCTTCACAATCTGCTTCGTCCTGCTTCGTCGTGCTCTTTTTTTCTATTTTTTTTTCTTCAACGGACGCACACTTCTTCTCTCGCTAGCCCTTTTTTATGGCGTACGGGTGCTTCAAACCTTCTTCCCCCAGCAGCAACGGCGGCAGCTTTACCATACCCCCCACTTTCTTGCTTGCTTCGCCACTTGTTTGCTGTTTCTTTTCAAGGTATCCCCACCGTTCCTTCGCCCGCTATCAAGTATTGAGCAGCCACGACTGCGGCCCGTAGAAACTGCTCCGCCCTCGTACCCCATGTCTAGACGCTCCACTTCTTGTCCTGTAGTTTTAAGTGCTTTGAATGCGATCGCTTGCCAGGTGCAGGATATAAATGCCCCCGCCAACACCTCAAAGCTACACTGAGCCAAAAACACAAAACGCATCGCAAACCGAAGGCAGGATTCCTTCGAGCTGCAAGCCTGCAACTCAACTGCATACCGAGTGCTTGAAAAACTACACCCACAGTCGACGAAACGTAGGTGTGCGGGAGACGGGATGCAGGAGACGGGACGCAAAAGACGAGACGGGTATCGCACGCCTACGCCTATGCACGGAAAGGGCAGTAAATTGCAACTTATATGCCTATAACTACGTATGAAAAGGGCGGTAGGTCGCAGGCTCACGCACTTTCGCATTTCCAGATGCAGAATGCAGAACTTCAGAACGCTCCGATGCATTTCCGCTTCGGGACTCTAGGGAGAAGCGCACCGTGCGGAATAGGGCTTTGAGGGGGTTCCGCCCCTACAAAAAAAGGGGGTCTAAGGGGGTGCACGTGACCTGATCCGCACGGCCTGAGGTGGCCACACTAACTGTGGGCGTTGTTCATAGCGACGTTGGAGGGAAGAACAAAGGGTTTCCGAGAATAGGCTCCGTAGCCCAGCGACCCAGTGGCGCTGCCGGATCGCTGAAGCAACCAGCGGACCGGTTGTATGAGGTACGCCAAGTCGTTCTTTCGTCCACAAGCTGTAATGGCCATGGCCCGGGACCGTACAAGCTGCAAGGATATATCCTTCGATATCTTGGCAGTGCATTAGTAGACACCGAGGAATCGGAATATCCCAGGTTCGAGCTGTGGAGCCCGTCAAGCGGAAACGACTCGCCGCGCGCGGCGCTACCACGGACGATCATCCACCTCTCACTGCTCAGCCATTGTAGTGCAAAATTTTGTTTAGCTGAGCTTATTCATGAAAAGCGCTCGCGACAGAAATCATAGCCCTTGCGAGGCGGGTATACCGCGCTAAAACGGTCACTATCGAGGTTATCGATGTTCCTTCAAACTTGATATCCCAGGATCAAAGAATCCCATGTAACTTGCGCCTGGTTCAAATGTCGACCTCGAGATTCGCCCAGCAGGTGCCGTTCAACTCTAGCGTTCAACTCTAGGAAAGGGTCAATGCAGAGATATATAGACACGTTGAATCTAATTTATGCACTTCAATCTCCAACTCTACGATTGAACAAGTTCTTGACAAAAGAGTTTTTCGACTTGTCCGGGCGGTGTAGAACAACCTCATTCAACACAAAATCATTTTAGAGTACGTAGCGCCCAACAACCACACTCGAAGACACTACATACCGAGAAAGATATATAACGTGATGATAATAAAATAACGAGTATCCGAACGAAAAAAACATTGTCAAAATCAAATCGTGACACCATCCCAAAAGAAAAGCGTTCATGGTTCATCACAAGCTCCAAAAACTCATCTCACATCACCCCATACACCCCAACCAACCCCGCCAACACCACCGCCCCCACCTCCACCAAATTCGCCCTCGCCCCACTCCCCTGCCTCCCCAGACTATTATCATCCACCCTCGCCTGCCTCGGCACCTCAAAACTCTCACTCTCAATAACCCCACTCATCACCTCGGCCACACCAAACGTCACACTCGCCAAATGCGCCGCAAACTCGTACGGAAACACACTCGAATCCACCACTCTCACATTCGCAACTCCATACACCCGCATCTTACCATCCACGACCCCACCCCACTTTTTAGGCAACATCGCACAGCTCCCCGCGGGGTGGTACTGCGTGTTGGCTCCGGATCGGGTGAGCCAGGCGTCGATCTCTTCGTCGGTTTGGATAGCGGTGCCTGGGACGGTTTCGGGGCCTAGGAGGTCGCCTAGGGCTACGCCGACTTGGCGCACGAGTTTGACGCCTTGGCGCATTATGGTTCGGTCGGCGGGGTGCGAGAAGTATTGAGGGTCGATAACGATCGGGTCGAACGGGTTCGTGCTGTTGATATACACCCGTCCTCGACTACAAAACAAAATCAGCTCAATATGGGAGGCGGTATGAAGCCAGCAGGAAACACTCACCTATAAGGATGCTGCAACGCACTCTGAATACTAATAACACCCGGACTAATCACACTCATCAACATCTCAATCTGCGCACTATTCTCAAAGAAAGTAGTCGCAGTCAACTCATACGTCGCCTTATACCCCTCCACCACCTCCAAACTCGAACTCGGAATCATCGTATTCGTCGTCGTCCCATCCGCCGACGTCGACGTGATATTCGCCAACTGCGTCCTAATCTCGGTTTGGAACGCAGATATCGCAGCGTCGTTCCCGTCGAATAAGAGCGACATGTTGACGAAGGCCACTGCATCGTTGATGAAGGATAGGAATTCGCGCGAGCTCGCAAAGTCTGTTCCGGTTTGTTGGACGTCTCCTGCAGTCTCGACGCGCGATTCCCAAACGATACCCGCCGTCTACACATACACACATCAGCTCAACCGCACCACTCACAACAAAAAAAAGGGGGAAAGAAGAAAACGCACCATATGATCCTGCAAATGCTGCCCCACCCCCGGCACCTCACTAACCACATCAATCCCCACCTGACCCAACACATCCGCCGGACCCACTCCACTATGCAAAAGTATCTTCGGACTCCCAAGCGGCCCACCCGCTAGCACCACCTCCCTCAACACACCCACCACATACCTCATCCCCCCACTCTCCCTCCCAAACTCAACCGTATTCGCAATAACCTCATTCGCATCGCTCCTCACCCTCTCACTAAACCCCACCTTCGTCACCGTCGCCTCCGGCAGTATGTGCAAGTTGCTGCGGGGTGGCAAGGAATCGATGTACGCAGGGCGCGAGTAGCTTCGGGTGAGGTTCGTAGGGTTCACCGAACTAGGCGTAATGAACCCCCCCAGCGTCACACCCCCATTCGGTTCGCTCAACGGCTCAATACCAGCCCTCTCCAACGCCCCCGTCCAATTCCCCACAATCGAAAACATAACCTCTGGATAACTCAAACTCATCGGTCCCCCCGTCCCATGATTCGCAGCGCTAAACGCAAAGTTACCCCCGATAGCCCAAGGTTCGGGTGAAGGTGCCGTAAAGTTTTCGGATTTACGCATACCAGCGAAAAGGGAGTCCCAGGTCCATAAGGAGGTGGAGGAAGAGGGGAAGGAAGTCGTGTCTTGGGCGGAGGTGAGGAGGTTGGACCAGGAGTCGAGTTCGGTGCGGGAGGGGCGGACGAGGTACATTGCGTTCATGGCTGTTGAGCCTCCGAGGATCTGGGGGAGGGTGGGTTGGTTAGGGGACGCAGGAAGAGAGGGAGAGACGCACCTTGCCCCTAGGCCACGAAATATCGCGATTATTCAAATTAGGCTGGTTCTCCGTTACGTGCTTCCAATCATAATCAGAGCCCACAATACTCTGATAATACGCTCCAGCCGGTGAATCTACGAATCAACACCATTAGCACTCTCTCTTCCTCCTTGCTCCTCCTTGCTCCTCCTTCCTCCTCTCCACACCACACGAATAAAACAAAAAACACTCACCAACCCGACTCTTAACCTCATCCCCACTCATCCCAGCCTCAAGCACAAGCACACTCCTACTGCTATCCTCACTCAACCGCGAAGCAAGCACCAACCCCGCCAATCCCCCACCCGCAATAACGTAATCGTAACTCTTCAGCACCTCGTCTTCCCCTATCAAGGTGAACTCTCTTTTTTCGAGAGCGCGTTTGAGGATGGAGGTGTCTTCGGGGGAGAGGGGGCCGCCGTCGCGTGTGGCGTCATGAGAGGGGGTACGTCGAGTAAAGTCGATTGGAGGAGGAGAGGTGTGACGGCGGTGTGGGTTACGCGGGTACACGTTCTCTTCGTACCGCGCCATATAATCATGTACAGTAGGCGTACCCAACACACTCGTGCACGTAGCCAACACGACTAGCCCTACGAGCTTTATCGAATTCTTCATCTTACTCGTCTACTCTAGTCTTCTTCCTTGCTGGTCTTCTTTCTTTTCTTCGTTCCTTGTGAGGGCGGTGGGCGTACCGAAGGGAAAAAGTAGGTAGGTGGGTGAGATGAGGTGCGGGACGTTATATGTATCACCACTCGACGTCGACGTGGAATGTAAAAACAAGCCTCTTGGGTCTTGGGTATCTCTTGGCTTGGCTCCGCTAGCGAAAATGCTTGTTTCTTCGAACCCGCAGTTCTGGGCGGTGCTATTGACCTGCTGGCACTCGTCAGTTCAGTTCAGTTCCGTTAGGCGGTGTACGAGATATTAAAGAAGGATGGTAGGTTGGGGGGGAGGTTGGTGGGTGGGTGGTTGGTGGATGGTAGGTGGGTGGTGGATAGATGGACGGATGACCAGATCGAATCGAACGGAACCACACACACCTCGGGGTATACAAGGTAGCGCAAACGTTGACCAAAGATACTACCCAAAATCGGACCTAGAGGTAGCTGGTAGACGAAAAGGAAAGAATCCACGATCAGCTAGCTATCCTCCCTCCAAATCGCTCGCCCTGCCAAACCAACGACAGGCGGAATGCAACGAGGCAAATAAAGGTGACAAAGAGTGATAAAGGTGGTGGTGGTGCTTAACCGTGCGCCAAAGAGGCTCATGGAGGATCACTCCACGAAGCCCGCATCGCATGCATCGCATCTCCGAGGGGAAAAATAAACAGGGTGCTTCAAACGACATCAAAGAGGGATAGATGGTCGTTGACAACGGGCGACACGACACAACCGACGACATCGGAAGAACGTAACCCGCCGGGAGTGGCAGCCATGAAAAGGGTGAAAGGAAAGCTGCGCGCTGGTCTGTTCGTTCATCGGTGCGTAATGAATGAATGAACAGGGAACAGGCACGCAGTGACGAAAGCACGAATGAAAGAATGAAATGAATGGAAATGAAAACGTGGAAGGTGATGATAGTGAAGGATGGCAGCGGGCACGAAGGCATGTGATAAACTTACGATTTGGACCTAATTGATAAAGAAAACCCTAGCGCTTCACTTCAAAGGTGGTGGTGGTTGCTGGTACGATCGTAGGTTCAGAGAGAGAGAGAGGGAAACTAAAAGGGCGATGCGGGTAAGTCGACGAATCGAAAACACAACAAGGGTAAAACGACAGTGACGACGACCGCCAATAGAGGCGATGCAAACGAACGAAAGAACGAACGAATGGAAAGGTGGATGGATGGATGGTGGAAGGAGGGAAAGATGAAGTGTGGGAGAGCGATCGCCGAGTCTTCTTCTCCTCCAACCAGACTTCTTGGACGTGCACCCCCATCGTCATCATGTATGGACGGACGGATGGTGCAAGCAAGCAAGCAAGCCCACATCATCATCATCAAACCACTGGAGCAAACAAGATGACTTGGCCATAGATACCACACACAAACTTACCTGGATGAACAACAGCGCTGGCGTGTTTAGTCAAGCCAAGGTTTAAAACCCAACGTCACCCGTCACTCTAAAGAGTACGAGCAGAAGACCGAGGTGGTGAGCTGAGTTGAGTTTTGTGGAGCCGCAGTGCGGTGCGATGAAAGGCCGAGAGATCGCTCGTCTGGTCGTCGTCGTTAGCTTCCGACCCTTCTAAATGGTCTATCCAACCGATCCGTCAGCTCGTCTAGAACATGAACAGAACAGCAGAAGCGCCTCACCTAGGAGTAGCAACGCTTTCCGTCCGTCGTGTACGCAACAAGCTATCCTCGTCGTCGTCGTAGTAGTAGTAGTCGTAAGAGCGTTCCGTGGTCGTTCGTCGCCGTCGTACAGCCTCGTCCGTCAACAACAAGAAAAAGGAGGTCAACCGCTCGCTGGTTGAAACCCAAGAGAAAGCCAAGGGCAAGACAGCAGAACTGGTTCCGCTGCCATGGATCAAAGTGCCAAGAGCAACTTGAGAAATTCAACCAATGACGATGATGATTGATGACATGCCGAGCCCGCTCCGGAGCCGATGATCCCATCATTATGGCGAGTACGGGCGGGCTTGGCGGGCCTACGTCGAGGCCGCCGTTGAGAGCACTGCGCTTGAGGCGGACGCGCAGTTGGGCCCAGTGCGATCTGTCGTGGCTTTGGTGCTTCTGAGAATGGAAGATTTTGGAATTCGGGGCCGCAGTCGAGTGTTGTCTGATAGTGCGATATTCCTGCAGTCGCTGACGTCATACTCTTGAAAACACTGTAACGAGTGCCAGACTCCTATGGGCTATGTACCAGCTACAAGCGTCCAAGCTATAGGGCCAGGTGCCCATCGAGAACTATGTTCTCATAGATCTATTCTTACGTCCGACAGGAAGGATGGACACGGTCAATTCAGCCCTACGGGAGAAAAACACGTACGAAACAAGAAAAGAAGTGCAAGTCGACGATCATCGCTCTGTATATGAAAGACTGACACTGACGCCGTATCTAGACCAAGTCTAGTCGCAGGTACAGGTGCGATGGTTTCGATTTTAGGTAAGCGCTCCTTTCAACATACGATACGACATGTACAAGCCACAGGAACGAATTCATCTTAATACAACACGTCCATTGACTGTTCACTGCCTACTTACACGTGTCCCATAGAGGTCCAATCGACCGATCTAAAACCCTGTTTCAACTCAACCTTACAACGACATCCCTCACGCTCAGGTTCAAGCAAAGTTGAGTCTACTCTACGAGGGGTAGCTCTCAGTTCGAACGCCTGTCGGTGAATTTCGCATAACCGTTGTAAGACCTAGTACCAGTAGTGAGTCAACTCCAGACAAGCCTGAGGTACTAGTAAACAGCAGACCCACATACCTATTTGTCGGATGGAACTCACACTCCAAATGATCGTAGACGACAGACTGAAGTGTGGAACAGTGAATACGAGTATAGGGAACCATTTACGAGTCTTAGCAATAAGACGATCGATAGACGTTGGTACTCGATGCAAGCAAGATATACTGAACTGGAAAGAAAATGGACGAGGCAGTCATAAACGGTCCAACAACCGCCCCTGGATGAACCGTCCTCTATTTCCCATCCTCAAAGTTGTACAAGTACCAACCAAGTGTTCAAGTAAAAGGAGGTTCGGAGAGGAGGAGATGTAGCTCCCAATGGAAGTAAGTAACCGTCAGGAATCAGTTGAAGACTCGTCTCGTGTGATTGATAAGAACGAGTTGCGAGTCCGAGGAACTACTACTAGTACAAAAGTCCACGATACAGAGGTGGGGCTTATATACGGTAAAGGAGTGGGGCAGACGATGGGTGAAGATGAGCAGGGACGCGGAGGCGAACGTCGAGGAATAGCAAAAGACGAGAATCGTAACAGTAACTTCATCCGACCTAGCGGGATCCATCTGGACGAGGAATTGAATCGAGTTCAAATGGACCCCTTTTTTCCTTGCCTCACGACTCACTGCCCCCTTCTCCTCACCCGCGAACAGATCGCTTCGAGGCCATAATTTTGCCCCGCCCGGTATTTGGTTGCTTGCAGCCATCTCCCTTTTGACAGTTCTTCTCGGCTGAACGAACCCAATGGCTCTGGTTTTATTGGCAATATCCCAGCGATATTTCAGTGCTTCATTGAATCTCAGTGTTGACTACTTATTCTATTTTCTATCGTTCATTCTTTATTATCGATGCTCTCATCGACTCGTCTCTCTCTATTGCATAGTCGACTGTTACTTTATTTTTAGAGCATCGTTCTATTCCCGTCTCCTCGCGGCTACCTATTATTTGGATATGGACCATCAGCTACGACTGAGTCGTCAGCCTTCTCCTTTCCTTGCATATATATACTAGCTCGTTCCTTCATTCGTCCCTCAGATTCTTTCATTGATCTGAGGGTACGTCTTCTGCGCTTTATTCTCTAGACTCTTTGCCGTAACGCTGAGTCGTGACCTAAGCGCGTTTAGAACGGATCTCATTATTGACAGCAAGACAAAATAGGACTCGTTGGCTCAGCGACTGCTCTCTCCCACGAACCACCTCATTCTTCGCAATGCCTGACCCCGAGACGCAGAATACTACTCCACAGGTCTTGTCGATCGAGGTAGTTTGTTAACATCCTAGCCCAAGGAAAACTAAAGAATACATTGCCCTAGTTTTTTCGTAGATCGGCGAGGACGGCACCATCCGTTGGACACCTCCTCCATCGACTCACCGAACTGGGCATCACGAATCAGAGAGTCGACGTCCTCGATATCGCTCTCCCCAATCTCCACCTCGACCTTCTCCCAACAAGATGTGAAACTTCAGTGTCCGAAGGAGCAAGCTATCGAGCATCCCAATCGCTGTATATCGTGGGTTCCGTCTTTGAGGCACTCAGAGAGGATTCTCCAGGCGACAGGATTGTCCCATTCGTCGAAGGAATATGCGCGTGGGCTCGATATCTCACTATCTGGCCCGCACTGCTGAATAGGGAACGAGGCGGACCGACGATGGAAAGATTGGATATATATTATCTTCATATCCTTTTCGGAATGACCAACCTCCCCACTCTCCCTTCCCTCCGCACCGCCATCGTATCTTGCCCGATTTTCGTCAGTCTCGTCTCCACTTGCTGGATGTCCAAAGAGCAAGACGGGAGATTCGTGATCTGGGTGCCACCAAAAGACCCTCAGGTTGCATATCCCTTGGTTTTAATGGCCATCATGGTCGAACACCCCGACGGCGCCCAGTGTTTCCGAGATTGGCTTGCAAACTCGAATTACTCGGTTCATGCCTTTGCAGAATCCGTCCTCCAACGGTGCCACCAGATTTGCGCGAACCGAGAATCACACAGCTCTGACAGTGTCGTCGCATTCATTAACAATCTGTTACAAATTTCCAGATACCTGCTGAGGAATCATGAGGAGGTGGGTCGGAGGCTGGTGAAAGGCAAACTCATCCGCCAATGCGAGGTGGCACTCGAAGAGCACTCGCGCGCTCCCAACGTCATGAAGACAGAGACCCACCGTAGGCCTCTGCTCTCCGGGATGGAATGCCTACTCTGGATATCTCACGAAAACGATTCCCCCTCTATATGGAAACAGCTGGCAGATGGTGCCATATTCAGGCTGGTCTTTCGTCTTTTGGATCAAACTCCGGACCGAGGAAGAGTCCAACGTAACTACCGTGATTTCCTGATTCGCCTCATCGTACGGGTAGCGATACGGTATTCGGAGCAGCCCAACGCTAGTTTTGAAGGAATTCCAAAGAGGTCGGACGTCAAGCAGAGCATCGTCTCTATCCCAGAAATCGGACAATACCTATTCGCGAAACTAGCAGCTGCGCGAAAGAATTCAACGCTCATTTTCAGACCATGCTTAAACGCATGCGATAACCCTTCGGTGAGCCGTGCCGTCATTCTGCTTTTGTGGAGAGGAGAGTTCATTTTAGGCAGTGTATTCGACCCATCGTACCGAACCAAGTACCACCTTCCAAGTCGAAAAAATGTCCTCTATGCTCTTCCGTGATGTACTGCTCACCCGAATGCCAAAGGAGCGATTGGAAAGAGAGACACCGGGCGGAGTGTCCTGCAGCTACGACGGCTGAGCTCAGTAAGCGGTTTAACCCTGACATATCCACCAGACTTATCCCTTTTATCCATAGGAGCCCATTTTGATTCTTTCCAGTCGTATAAGGTAACCTCCGTTGCTCGATTACTGATTGGGTACGCACAAAATGGGAGCCAAGTGGAACAAGAACGTTCGCGAGAGTTCCCGGACCTCTCGTTTGGCGAGATCGTTACCGTGATGTACCCCCCATGGAAGGACGCTAGCGGCAAGGAACCGGACTTTGTCATCCTGCCTCGCGACGTTTGGTTCAATGCTGTGACGCAATACTCCTCAGCGGACTACCTTGGGGCTCGTGTCGCAGCTCTGAGAGGAGAGTTCGATGCTTATGCCGATCAGGGATCAAGTCCATTCGAGCTTATCGGAGGTGTATGCGAACTGGAAGGTGGACTGTACGCCCTCGTGACGGTTAGGGCTCAGTACGGTGACGAACATCTTTCAAGTTCTGTCTATAGCATTATACAACATGGGCAAGTATCTAGTCGTACTCTTCGTCACAATGAGCGTCCTGACGAACATTCGTTCATTTTAGCACCCGCGAGTTTGTCGAAAAACTCAGCGAGCACGCGGAAGTTTAACGAGCCTGGAAAACGTACTACCATGGAGAAAGATTTACGAGTTTACTGTTTTTCGAAAAGCCATTGATACGGCTGTCACTTTTACCCTCGATGCTCCTCTAAACTAGGTGCCCTTTCTTCAGGAGTGAGATAACATATAGTACAGGTCCAAGTATCCGAGTCTATCACCGAGTATCTCAAAATAAAAAGTGACCTATTGGATAATTCTAAGATAGATTGGAACGTTTGGCGGGCGGTTGAGAGCAAGTCGATTCCTCTCTCGCTCTCTTCAAAGCACGCTTCTGCGAAGAAGGGGACGGGACATTCTTCGTGTTCCGCGTCTTCAGTTTACTAGCTTCGTTATCCATTTTCTCCAGCGTATCGATCCCCTTGTCGAAAATCCGGATAATCTCCTCGTAATGACGGTCCACCTCGGATGCCAGCTGATTCAGTGTCGTCGACACATCTTCCAGATCAATGTACATGAGCGATACCTTCTTCTTCGCCAAAGGCTGAAGAAATCCCTTGAAACTGGAAAAAACGTCCAGTACGGCTTTGGGCCAACGTGCAGCGATGACCTTCGGGATCGGGTTGGGCATGCAATCCATCCCAACGAGGAAAATCTCTTTCGACTCCGCAGCGCCGAATGCTGCGCTCGTTTCCCAAAGCTTGAGGAGCTTGTCTTTCGGATGAGAGACACCGTGACAGTCGTAATGGTAGATGATGTAGGTGAGGACATATAGAAATGACTCGAGGTCGTCCAAATGATCATGAGGAATCGCCTCCTCTGGTTCCTCAAACTCGGCACTGTGGAGGAGCATGATGGATTGAAATATCTGAGCACCCTGTGAGAGATATCATAGGTAAGGTCAACGTAGGGTCCAGCAGAGTGCATGCGACGTACTATTCGCCAGTCCAAGTCAGGGTGAACACCTGCTTCGTTACAACGCGTGGCCATGTCAAGGTCAATGAGAATACCTCGTTCACCAGGTTCGGCTCCGCCGTTTCCGAGGACAATGTTATGAATTGATACATCTCGGTGCAACGTCCCTTTCTTGAAAAGGTTGCGGTGACCTGTTGCGCATAAAAGATGAGAGGCGTCGAACAGCTGGAGGTGCGAAGCAGAGGGGCTTACCTGCAATAGCGTCGCGAAGCGCGCACAAAAGTTGCCTGGCCGAAGTGAAATGCGCGATCGAGTGGCCATAGCATTTCATGACAACGCGGGTTTCCACCCGGGTCTCAAACTCGACCGAATCCTCCAGAGCAAAGGACCGTAGAGCTTTGGTGCTACCGCGATCCGGTTCGCAAGAGACCATCTGAGCAACACCCGAGACACCTAACGCTTCTCGAAGGTGGATAAACTCGGGGGTCCAGCAATCCGACCTCCACGCGTTTTTAACTAACAGGACTTCGCCGCTTGTGGAATCCGACACGGCCCAGCAAGTTGTGCCACGACCTTGAATATCGGAACGACTAAACACAGGGTCGACGTGAACGAGCTGATACACTTTTTCAGTGTTGTCAGCCGCTCGAGTCGTCAAGGTTCCCCTGACTTTGCGTTCGTTTTCAATCGTCCATCGGACGCTAGTGTCGAGGCCGATATCTGCTTCGTTGGGAGAGCTGAGTCCCACAATAAGCCTGACGAAGGTATGAGGGTCGTCGTGGTAGTCGAGGGGTGGTGTGTATTGAGCTCCACTCCGGTCGAAGTGAAAGAGCCGCAGGTGCGTCCCAGTGATCTTCATCACACGAACAAATCGTCGGTTAGGTTGCTGAATAAATATCTGTCTGGGAAAGAGATTCAGTCATGAGTCATGTAGAACGCATGGAAAACGTGGGTAGCTACCGGGCATAGATGGCTGCTTGAGCGAGTTGCTCGGATGCAGGTCGCGCGTCGTCATCAATGTGGATCTCGATACACGTTGCAATGTTGGAAAAACCTATTCTAGAAGGCCTTTCACCCTGTCGAACGCGAGGAAGCTGGAACGAGGACCCCTTAGCCTTGATAACAAGGCTGGGCCGTGAGGTGTGAGCTGGAGGGTCTGCAGCGCTATGCCGAAGGTCAGTGGCCTGAGTGTCTACAACTTCGCGACAGCGTTGTCGTGCGGCATACCCCCAGAAACGTCGGACAATGGATGCAATGATGTTCCGAAACGGTGTGTAGTAATTTGTCTCAAGGAGCTTGGAGTAATTTTGCGGGAGTTTCCAGCACCGTTGTGGAAGACTGTAATATCGAGAAGTCTTCAAGAAGTTGTCGACGGCAGAGCTGCTCGCAAGATCGTGATATAGAGAGCGAGAAAAAGATTGGTCTTTCAGTTCAACCATCGACCTAAGCTCTGGCAGAACTAGTTTCCTCTGCTCTGCAAAACAAGGTTGTGCGGATGCCGGTGGTGTGGAACGCTTGCGTGAAGATCGAGTCTGCATGATCTACAGCAAGCGGATGAGATATAACGACCAGCTTGGTAGTAAAGTGGACTCACAGACAAATCTCTAGAAAGCCCTCAGTTGCAGCGTAGTAGTAACTGAGGTCGTGATGTCGTTGGAGACAAGAGGTGCGAGGCCCAACAACGTGATCGCGTTTGAATTGCCGATGCTCCGGATCACTCATTAGTCCAAACTCTCCGAGTCATCTTCGAGGCTCACCCTGGAGAGAACCATGACGGGAAGGTTGACAACTATGTCCCGGATTCGGCTGATTTCAGCTCCTTCTGCTTGTTGTACACCAACTTTGTTGATAAGACCGTCCGTGGACTGTACCCTATTATAATCCCACCGGCATATTGAGGAAGAACCTGGTCAAGAATCTACATTTCTTCTGGACTGGTAGCGAAGGCGCAGACTGTGAAGAGTTTTTCCCTTATGGTCAACTTCAATTTGCAGAGAGCCGCAAGGCCGCTGGACGATTCTGTAACAGGAGAGCTCAGTGAGTCTGAGTCTTCGTCCGATCCTTTCTCAGTCTGTAGTATACTAGGACTTTCGTGATACATAATATGTCTTCTTATCCTATTCATCACGCGTCTTTCTATTGGAATTACTCTGCAAAGCTTGACTAGAAAGATGGTACGTATGGCTCCTATCTTCTGAGTGTCGGGCGAGCGCTGGACGTTAGTATCAATGACGGTAACCATCTATAGTGCACTATTGCTCACCAATAATCACATTTCTGAGCTGGACAAGTCACCTCTTAGGAAATGCCACGTCGATAATGCTTCGAAATGATATATAAACCACGAGCAGCAGAAGCCCAATTGAGTGCCGAGACTCCTGCGGGGATTTTCCACCTAAATACTAAAGCGCTGACCTCTTCCACGTTTGTGGGAAACAATTGATGACCATCGGTTTGACCGTTATTCGACGCCATGGTGACACGGTCTAGCTGGGTACTCTACTGCTGTCTCGCTCTCCTCGCTTTATTCTGGGATAGCTCTGTTGTTTCAGCTGAAGATCCTGGGTACACAGGACCCAAGAAACCGAAGAAGCTGAAGATTCAGTCGGTGTACGAACCCGCTGCATGCCACAAGAAAGGAGCGAAGAAGGCGAGGAAAGGGGATGAGCTGACAGTCATATACGTACGTTTTCGTTGATTTAATGCTGATTAGCACTCATCATCGGCTCCTGCGCATCAGAGTGGAGCGTTCTTCACCGACCCTGACACCGTCTTTGATTCCAAGTGCGTGCGCAGTCAATGTCACAACGTTCATTCGCACTAACGTTCAGCCCACATAGCTTTGCGAAGCCGGATCCCCTCAAGTTCATTTGTGCGTCTTTCTCTATTTTGGTAGTTTTTGTATCAGATCTCACACAACGACGATCACGCAGTGGGTGTCGGAAAGGTGATGCCAGGTTGGGATGAAGGATTGCTCAAGATGTGCGTCGGCGAGCGGAGGAAGTTGACAATTCCTGGAGACCTGACGTTCAGTGAGTAAAGTGTCATACGATCACCACCACGTCTCTGAGTACGATTGAACAGATGGCGAGCCAGCTATCTACAACATCGAGCTGAAGGGTTTAAAGAGGAAAGCACCTGTAGCCTCTGCTGGAAAGTCGGAATTGTGATAAGGTACAAGAATGAGACTGCGATTTCTCCACGTCACAAATTCAGCACAGGTCGGGTAATTCATTGCGCGGTAAGGTTCAACGATTCAAAGAACACCAATTCTATACCACCGAACATCAGTGTGATGTGCTCGTCTCTTCTGTAACTTCCTGTTAATTAAGGCGATTCGCGCGCATGTCACACCTCATACCCTCCTCACTCGGATGACAGACATTGTCGTAGCTCACACACGTGGTGTCGATTGCTTTGACCGTCGCTTGTGACATAACACAATTGTGCCTGCATTGGCTTTGATCACCATGGTTGCTCAACCGCGCTCTATCCCATCAATCGCCTTGACGTCTGTTCGAACGACGACAATGTGGCGATGAACACAACGCCTTTTGTGCCTTTGTCCGATTCTCAAAGCACATTTCTCAGTATAAAAAGGCTGGAGGATACTCCATCGTCCCTCAACCGCCATCCAGATCCCCGACTTCTCGCACGTTGATTCAAACTTACTCTACTTATCCACGGCTCAATGGCAGATTCTCGCCCACAAGACACCCGACCCCTTTCAAACCCATTTGCGACACCATTGGAGCCTCTATTCCCAACCGATGTTACCTCTGTTAACGACTCGTTGTCCATTCGGACCACTGGCAGCTCAAGGCATCGCAGGAGGTCCAAGTCCCGTTCTCGTTCGAATGTGTCGAGAAGGACGGTAGAATACTACTCCCTCGATTCTCAAAGCTCGGTGTACTCGGCCTCGGTGTATTCTTCGTCAGTGTGTTCAGCCTCCAGCACAGTTATTGCCCGCCCTGGCTCCCCAGTGGAGAATCGCGGAGACAGTACTAGTCGAAGCCCGTACGGCTCATCGAGTCTGTCTGCACTCGCCTCCAAGTCAACTCCTCAGCTCACGCTTCCGAGGAAAGCGACTGTTTGTGTGACACCAAGCTACGTCGCTATCGATGCATCCAGGATGCGCAAAGTCACGATTGAGACTGCGGGAGGTGATCTCATTCGCATCGAGAATAACGATAGGAAATCTCGAAAACGCGGCACCTCTTCCTCGCCGCACGAGTCCAAGCATCGCTTGCCGACAAGTCATCAAGGTTCTTCAACCACTGGGACAGCTAGCGACTACGCTCGACAAGCTCTCGAGCACACGAGGCAGAAACGAGACCGGTCTGAGCACAGACATAGACGCAAGAAGGATGGTTCCTCGCTCCAGATCTACGTTGCAAGCGGGTCTCAGGTGCAGTCTGCCGGGACTCGAACCGACAATCATCCATCGCCATTGCGTAGGGCTATATCTTTCGAGGATCCGGGAGTGTCGGCTCCTCAGGTTACTCGAGACAACCGCCTAACCAGCGGCGAAGCAGCGTCAAGTCCAAGTCTAGTGAGGAATAACGCTTTAGTCCGTCCCTCGAGGAAGTCTGTCAACCCGCCACCAGAAGTGCGCCCCTCAGTGGAGCGAAACACTCTCCCACGAGAGCCAGAGTTTGTCGATAGTCGGGGCAAACCATTACAATCTCGCTGGTCTGATTACTCCAAAGAAGACGATCCGAAGAGCGGGCCAGCTGAAGCGTCGACTGCGAAGGGCGGTAAACTCATGGACAGGTTGAAGGGTTTCACGAAGAAGAAACTGTTGTAAGATTTTGACCCATAGACATCAAGTAAAGATTGTTTGGCTTATGTTCCGGTATGCTTTCTCTTTCTCTTCTCCCTGTCAAGATTTACTGACATTCGCGTGATCTTCGGGGACTGCAGACTGCTTGACGAATTCCCATCATGAACGCCACGCATGTTACGACCCGCTCACATGCTGAACGACTTTTATGATACACGAATCTTCACGAAGCTTTCTCGGAGCAATAGGTTCCCTTGAAACAGTACCCATCTCTATGTCATATCGTCTCATCAATACTCCCCGAAAGAAACTTCTCAGAATACTTTGTAAATAGCGCTTGACCTTGGGCTCAAGATAGCCCTTACATCTCTGCCTCGCCTTCTGAAAGTCGTTTTTTCCTCGATAAGTGATCAGACTGGAAACCAAAATAGAATTTGTCCCATTTCCAACCGGCACTCCAATCGTGGCTGCGGCGCGACTTGCTGGGGCGTTAGGGATAGCGGGAGCAACGAGTTCCTCTTGAAGGATACTTGAAGATTCAAAGGTCGACAGTCTGAGACAATTTCCTGCAGAAAGCCAAAGGGCTTCGATGTGTTATCTAAATGGTGTCTTTCGAAGAAGACCGCGAGCTAGTGACTCGATCTCCTATGACCAACCACACCGACGTTGCCCAAATCTCTGTAATCGGTGCTCGACATGGGTCGTCCTTCAACGCTACCCGGGAGGTCCCGTACACGCTTGATACATGCAAACTTACTTGTGAGTCGGTGACTGAGCCTCATTTCCCAATGAGAGACGATGAAGTCACGCTTCAAGTGAAATCCGAGATCAAGAATCAAGAAAATTCATCGCCGGTCAGATGAATTTGAAGCGGTATGGTCGCTGACATCCATGGCGTACATTTCTCAATTTCTTCTCGACGTTCCCCAACAGAGATGGAACACCGACTTTGAGTCTGATCCAACTGCTCCACATGGACCGGGCGTGGCGTGAACAAACGTTCGATTGCTTCGTGCCGTAAAGACAAAAGATAGTTTTATGTAGAGAAGCAACACATTGAAATGAAAATGAGGTAGAATAAGAGGTCCGATTGGAGTCCATACAGTAGCTCAGAAGAATGTAAGATATAAAGAGACATCGCACAACAGACACCTCACTGGAAGAGTAAGGTACGACAGAATTGGTATGCAGAAGCTAGAATTCCACCAAACTGTCGCCTACAGGGGGGACACCTTCTCTTCGACTCCTTTTGTGGCTCGTCGTCGAGTTCAGCCTCGTCACAGCGGCGTTTCGGCCGTGAGGAAGGTGAGAGGGGACTCTCCGGGGATGATAAAGGCTTCGGAGGCGAGGATGCGATTGGGGTGGGAGCAGTCTTCACATCCGATGGTGGAATGACCGAGTCAACTGTAGTAGCCGAGGTTGCGACCGAACCACCAGTGGAAGTATGTGTCGAGGTGGAACCAGAAGTTGAGGTAGAGGCCGGCTGCACCAAAGGTGGGTTGTTCGGAGAAGGAACAGTGGTGGGGGGAGATCCTCCTAGTTTAGCCAACGCCTCGTCGAAGAGGGTGAGAACGCAGTGGTAGTGGTCGTCGATCCTCGTTAAAATAGGATCAAAGCGATTTGGGGCAAGTGTCCCGTCGGGGAGTGCGGTGCAGCTCGTATATATCAGGGACTGCTTCTCGTCGACGATGTCCCGGACGAAGGAACGGAATCCGAGAAAGAAGTCGTCAAAGACAACTTGCCATCCAGGATCTATTGTCTTGCGCATGACGTAGATGTTGCTCGATGAAATGAGGAACGAGCACTTGTAGTCGTAGGCGATCTCGGGGCCTAATTGTGTCCAACCGCGCAAAGTGCGCTCCCGGAAACTCTTGGAAGGCATTCGCTCGCCGTTCGATTTGAACGATAAGATGAGGTAGAGCAACACCCAGAAGAATGCTTCTAGGTCGTCGAGATAGTCGTAGAGGGGGATGTACTCTGCGTCCATTTCGTAACTTTTGAGTGACATTACCGGCTGAAACATGCGTGTTCCCTGATGTCCAAATAGTAAGGACAAGAACTCATCCAGAAGAAAGGATTGTCTCACCATTTTGTAATCCGCACGAGCGTTAGAGGCCAGTCCGTTCGTTCGCAGAGCGTGATCAAGGTCAATGATGATGGCTCGAGAACCTTGATCCGTACTGTTTTCTCTAAGCAAGATATTGTTGGGTGAGATATCACGATGCACTATCTTCCTAGAAATCAACGATTTGTGTGCTTTTGGAAGTCAGAACTTTTCGTCTACGGCGAAGGATGGACTTCTACTCACCTGCGATGGCATCACGGAGTGCACCAAGCAGCTGTTGGATCGACGTAAAGTGCTCAATCGACGGTCCATAGGCTCTCATGACAATTCGAATGTTCCTCCGATTCTGGAAAGAGGCTTGAGGGAATGACGATGTGTCCCCCCGGAAGTCGCGGGTCTGCTTGCGATTGTCCTCGTAAGAGATCATCTGGCAAACACCATGCAGTCCCTTGACTTCCTTGAGAAGGTCGAACTCGGATGATTGATCGCTGTCCGGAGCATCGAGAACCCAGTAGTCCTTGATGATGACCCGCTCCCCTCGATTGTTTTTGGCAGTCCAGCAGACGGTACCACGGCCTAGGAGGCTACTACGGGAAAGCGGCTCTTCCGCCATGACCAGCTCGTACGTGGTTGCGACTGCGTCCGGCCCTACGGTTTTTACGAAGCCACGAACCCTCCCTCGCTCCGTAGTCCATCGGACTGTATCGTCGAGGCCGAGTGCGCTCTCCTGAGTGGTGAATAAACCAAGGATAAGGCGAATGAAGATTTCCGGTTGGCGATGGATATTGAAAAGACGAGAGTATTGCACTCCGCTTCGGTCGAAGTGAAAAATTTGGGCCTGATGCTCTGTGAGAACCATGCAGCGGACGAAAAATCGATTAGGTTGAGCGATAAAGATGTTCCTGTAAGCAACGACTGTGAGTAACTGCCACATGAGGCGAAGGAAAGCCCCAGCGTACTTGGCCCAATCTTTCAAATGTGCGAGATGACTCCAAAGCTCGTCCGACTCCGAGTCCAGCCTGACACTTATACAGGCAGCAACGTTGGAGAAGTGCGCAGAGGAGAGGGTTGGAGTGGAGAATGAGGGGCCAGTTGCCCGGATAACAAGGTCGGCGCTACTCTCTTCTTCTCTCATTCGAGTAATTGTGGTCTTTCGGGAGCTAAGCGGATCGGCGGGTGAAAGTCGCTGAGCTATCGAGTCGATGACTTGACAGATAGGGCCGTGGAGTTCCGATATGGTTCCTGGGGCCGCCGGGATTGCTGTCCACCGTCCGCGGCTATACTCGTGGTCCCCAAGCAAATACTCCTCTATCGCGGACGATTGGAACATATCAGAATAGAGAGAGTCGAGCCATGAGCGATCCGCTTTTTGGATAGAGGCTCCCAGCTCCTCGCAGACCAGACCCTGCATTTGTTTGCGGTGAACTTCGGCAGGGCTCAGTTCGAGAATCGACCCGGAGCTCGTGGAATTGTAGTATTCCATGTCGACAGCGGCGTATAGTCAGGATTTGAAATTTGGGGAGAAGGGAAAGTGTTGCTGTGTTCAAGAGAGGCTCGATGGTGGTAGTGGTCAAGAGCAAAGGTGGGGTTGCCCATCAACAATGGCGCTTCGGGGCTTAAAAATGGTGGCATGTGACCGCGTTTTCGCAGGCCCTAATTTGGAAACATCGATGCCGAGTGATTTCGGTAACACTTTTTCAACACCCGACGCTCCGCTCAGGTCCTAGCACAGCGAGAGGTATAAGTACTACCGATGTGAGTGGCACAGAATCATAGGCTCCCACCACGATGTCTTGTATTACGCCTTCCGCGTCTGGCGACCCAACCGCCCCAGCAATCCTGCAACAGCGGCGCGTCAGATTTTCGGCAGCTTGTTTGGACAACATGAAGGACATTGAGGAGGTTGAAGCTCTTGTTCAGCCTACGGACGAGGAGATGTCCGACGTCCTCGACAACTATGCAACCGCCCCAGCCGACAATTGTGCACCCTCTAATGGCACGACATATCTCCCCTGTACGCCTCCTCGTCTTCCGCAGGGGGACAGTACTTCGACAGCCCATGATTCCATGCCCACTCAGGGTACTAGTGCGCGTGCCACCATCGACACATTCTCCAAGAATCAAAATACGCAGACTCCCGCAAAGCTGGTCTCCACGGACACTTTGAGGGATTTGGGGACCGTCAAAGACATGCGTAAGCACCTTGCGGCAGAGCTCGGCCACCGGATTCCCGAGGTCAAGCTATCTTGGCTCTTGACGTGTTACGAGGGTCTTGTGAGGACGACACGAATCCAGCAATACTTGAACACCACTGAACAGTATCGAGACGGTAGATGGGTTGGGCTTCCTCGAGTCGCGAAGCAGGAGGATTTACTCTACGACCCATTTTGCAACATCATAAACTCCATTCTCGAGTATTTCCGTTATGCCGGGAAGAAAGGTTGTAAGCGGAAGGCGATTGGTACCCACAGGAAATATCTCTGTCATCAAGGCCTCAAACCAACGACTCATCGCTCGTCTCCAGACATATCTATCAGGGCCTCAGGGCCCTCATTTGTCTGTCCAACTGGAGGAGAGATTGGCTTCTCCAATTTGGCGTCTTGCTTTGATGGAAAACGAGACTCCGACGTGGACCCAGAGGATAAGCATATCCCTCAGTTGGGTATATATGCAAGGTATGTTATTCATCGCTACTCCGGCATATTTGCGCTCGAGCTAACGTTATGCTCTTTAGACAGGTCTTCATCTGTCAACCCAACCGTAGATACGCCCGTTTCATGATTGTCACCGAGCAGCGAGCTCGTGTTGTTCATTTCGACCGAAGTGGCGCTCAGTATACAGAGCTTTTTGACATTCATGCAGAGCCTATTTGGTTTATCCAGCTCGTGCTTGGTCTCTGCACAAACGACGAACGATTACTTGGGCTCGATGACACGGTCCAGTGGACCGTCGGTCTTGACGGTGTTCGAACTGGTGGAACACTATCAACCGTTGATATGGATAAGAACCCCATCACGTACACGCTGTCCATGAATGAGACGACCTGGTACCGATCCAGCCTATGCGGGCGTGGCATGGTTTGCTGGCCGGTGAAGGATAGGGACGGCAATAGATTAATTGTCAAGGATTACTGGATGTCTGAAGGCCGAGTCCCCGAGTACGAATTGCTAGAGAAGGTCAAAGGAGTTCCTGGTATTTGTGAGCTCGTAGCCTACGAGGGACGACGCGGAGAAACAAGGGACTTTCGAGGGGATACATCGCTTACTACGAAGCCTGGCGACCTTTTCAATTGCATTGCCATTCGCATGATCATCAAAGCCTACGGAACTTCGATCGACAACTTCACCTCTCCTGAAGAGATGCTTGCTGCTTTGAGAGATGCAATTGCGGGTGTGTGAAGGTTCCACTCCCGTCCTCATGATGAAACTGACATGGTCGTTCTGCAGCTCATTACGATTTGGTCAAAAAAGGCTTCTTCCACCGCGATATATGTCACAATACAGTCCTTCTGGCGACCGAAGGTGCCAAGGCAGAACCTGGCCATAGAGGTGTCTTGATGGACCTTGACATGGCCATCGGGGCTATCAGGCCCGAGTCAGACAAGTTCCAAGAACGATTTAAATTGGTAGGTTCCTCAATGCTCCATATAAATCTATTTCTCATCGCGTATTCAGGGAATCGTTTTATTCCAGCCGGCTATCCTCTTGAAAGCTCTCAATCTCAGCGATGATGTGAAGGCCACCCTCCCAGCGCACGATTGTCTGGATGATCTCGAAGCCTTTTTTTGGCTGTTGTGCTACCTGATCCTCATTCATACACCCACGGGCAGCACTGGCCCTAAAACTGTTTTCCACATTCGATTGGGAAAGTGGATGGCACAGTCCGGCAATCTCGACGAATCCAAATTTCACTTCCTGATATCTCAATCCATAGCCAAGGAAGCTCAACAGGCAATGTATCCTGTTTGGAAAGAGCTCTGCATGGATCTCTTCCTCGGCTTTCGGGATATTGTGGCCGACATCTATTCCAGGAAGGAAGCCCTCCTTTACGACGAGCCGGAGCCGCTTGAAGATGGAATTGTTCCGAATCGATTTGCTGAAGTTTTAGAAGATGTCGACGATATTTATGAGCAAGTGCTCGCCCTCTTTGACGATGCATTGGATAAAGCCTTGTCTCGTGCGGCGAATGCCCAGAATCAAGAGCAAGGCAGCGACTCCGCTATTGATTCCGACTCAACTACAGGTGCTACCGCTGAGCCCCGTTTGATAATACGTCCACGAACTCGCTCTATGAGACGTCTCATGCCCATTCCTGAAGAAGCGCCCGTTGAATCCAACAAGCGTCGCCCAACGGAATCTGATGAGGACGAAGAGACCCACACGCCCTCAAAGCGAATGCGGCCCCCGAGACAAGGTGACGGTCCATCTGCATTCTTTCAACCCAATGGCAATGGCGATTCTTGCTGAGCTAAACAATCCGTCGCTTCCTTCGTACCGTCGTATTCTCCAAATTGATTCGTCACATCTACAGTATTGCGCCGTTCCCGACCTCTTGAGTTGTATATTTTGAGTTTGTCTTGTCTATGATCATTTTGTCACGTATATCCCAGATTTTCTGGCTGAAATATTATTTTACCCGTATTTGTGACACTTCTTATTGCCTGCCCAGCAACTTGAGGGACGACCAGGAGAAGTTGCATGTCTCCCTCCTCTTTTTACCGAGTCACGAGCACGCATAGTTCGAGTGACGCGACGTCGCATCGAATACAATAGTGTCAGTGGCAACGAGGTCTGATGGAAAGCTATAGAATTAATGGATGACCGTTGTAGTAAGGGGAACCTGTGTACAAGATGACAGCTCCCACTGCACCGTCATTTCAAGTCATTCTATAAACACGCCAGAGCATCAAGTTTGGCTGTTGATAATAGGGGAATTCAAAATTGCCGTTGCGCGCGCGACGAAACAAAAAACACGCTACAGTTTCTTTGTCAGCACGTGTGAGAAAGGTCGGAAGGTCGGCGGCTGACGGCGGAGAATCAAAACCGCGCGGTGAACCCCAACGTGGGGTTACCGTTCTATTCCTCCTCGATCTACCACTTTGCTATTCTCTGCGCTACCTACTACTCTCACACTCGTTTATACCCAATATAAATCTTGAATAATGTCTACTCCTAGTGCTTTTGATGTTCTCAGAGCTCAAATTGTCCTGGAACAGGCCAAGCTTGTTAAATCTAGCAAGCCCCCCAAGGCTGGAGCGTGCCGCCGCTTTGGAGCTCCGCTGATCCTTACATTACCTAACATGTCTGACAAAGAAACTGTAGCAAGTTTTGTTGTTTCGTCGCGCGCGTGACGGCAATTTTGAATTCCCCTAATGCCCGCTACTCAAGTAGCGGGTCTTTTTACTAACCCCCCCCAACCCCGCTTACTTAAGACAAAAATTACTCTATAAGTCAACTTTCCTGTTACCGGGACGTATAAACCCTCA